>JAITYZ010003090.1:0-50093 GCA_027744595.1 Paronellides praefectus | reverse complement strand
GTCAGTCCACCACCTATAAAAGTAAACAAGCAGAAAATGAACAACCAAAAGGCCAAATTTTTATAAATGTTTCTCCTATTATCTATTTCATACATGCTTCTCTTGTTCATTTTCCCCTCACTTAATTTACAGTCATGTAGCTGAAAGCATTTTAGTTAGTATTGGTTTCGGCTTACTGAGTGGACTGTTGTGTCTATGTAAAAAAAATCCATTTTAGAAGAAAACAAAGCTAGTCAGCTAAACTGCAAGTTTATTACCAATTTAATGTTTTTCCCGCTACGTGCTATGTGTATAATAATAATTTTATCAGCTATGTACATCTTCCATTTGTGGAAAAAGAACACTAAATGATTTCCCTTCATAAAATTTTGCAAAGTACCCAACATTGTCTTCAGGAAATCCATGTTGTCACTCATGTTACAGCACCAAATCTAGAAATCTACAATAAATGTAAATGGAAAGTTTTGTTTATTATGTAGGGCATCCCATTTCCTCATGCACACACACTCATTTTCCTATTTCGCAAATACATTATATTATGTATACTGTCGTTTATTGTGAAAACTATTTACCAGCTGCCTTGAATGATTGAGCGTTGCGGAAATTATGGAATGGAAGCAAAACATAATTCTATTTTGCACATAATAATTTAATTTTGCACAAAACAATAGGCCATCGTAATGACGTAAAGTACAACTGTTGTACAACAAAGAATTAAATTAATTTGTAAGAACCCCGAATAGTAGCTATAACGCCACTGATGTAACTTTTACTGTAGCTTATAAAATGACAGGAAAATCATATTTTCCCTTTGCCATATCTCAGGTGGGTCAAACGATTTAGCTTCAAAATCAAAAGGTTTTTCGTCAGATAGCAGATTATCAGTTGTAAAAAGAAAACAGAAATACAAAAAATTCGAAACCGTCCAAGAGTTATTGTATACAGAGATATCCTACAGACAGAGTCCTTATATGTAACTTGGCGGTTCCACATAATAACGTTACCTCCCGATGTCCTCTCTACTCGAGTAGTACTCATCTTATCAATTATGCATGGTAGCAGCAGAGCAGTTGGACATTTTAGTCGTAAAACAAACATGAAATATTAATTTTAAATACATTTTTGTTATTTTATAAGATTAAATCCAGTGTTTGAACAGGTTTGGATGGAAAGAGCTTAAGTACATATTATTCCCGATAAATTGCTCCCATGACGTGGCATAACACTCTCGTTGCCAATATAAAATAGTAATCAGTCATTTGTACAACTTTCCAAGAGTACTTGGAATTGATTATAACTCAAATGAAGAAACAACAAAACATTTATGAGTATGTCATACACATATTTACTATACGTCCATCACCACCATCATCATCCAAGTAAATTATTTGCAATAATGGTGCATATTTATAACAACGCATAACTCCTCAAACTAAAATTCAAGTGTCTACATGACTTAGCAAAACTCACCTTTCACCTTCCTTCACAGCAATAGACAAGTAATCACTCATACTCATGAATCATGAGTCATGATGGTGGTTGGTGGGGAGAATACAAGAAACATATTGTACAACCACAAAAGTGAAAAACACAAGACAGTCCAAATTACGTTTAGTTTGTACGGAATACTTATGGAATATATGTATACCTATATATATAGAGAGAGAGAGGAGAGAAGCCGAAAAAGTGAGTATCGAAGGACTACTAACTAAAACTATGAATGTATATTGATTTCATTTTTCCTACTCTTGTTTGCATTTTGACTTATTATTGCAATAATCCATATTGCTCCTTATTGTTTCTCCTCCTCTTCCTCGTCGTCCCTCACAGACAACCAGCAGGTAAAACATGCTTTGCTTGCTCATTTCTCTACTTTTTGTTCTTCTCGGACTCGTTTGCTGAGTGATAATATGGAGCAGTCACTCAGAGTCAGTTTTCCAATATATCCAGTATACATACGTGAATGAGGCTTAGCAGAAAAATAAAACTGCTTGCAGAAGAAAAAAAATACAATTATTATTGGCTCAGTTACTCAGAGTCTGGGTATATTATGTATTTTTAAAGTCACGTCATTTTGAGCAGTGCCTCACATTAAAAGAAACTCCAAGGAATACGAAATATTATGCTACTACTATACTGCTACTACTCTCGGCTGAGTACTTTTTGGCTTATTGGTTTCCTGCTCCCGTACGTCCTCAAAATGAGTTGTAGTAGTCATTGGAAAGTTTTCTGGATTGCCTTTTTGAAGGTTTTACGAACGAACGATGAGATATTGCGTTTCTAGCTAGGCAAGCAAAAGTATAGCACTTTGCTTCCATCAAAAAGTGGATTGGTATTATCCTACTGAATACTTTATGAATGAAAACATTAGTTTTTTCTTCTCTCTCGCGGGAAAGAGAGAGGGAGAATATGTGTGCATATCCATTTATAAGGGAAAGCGGGTCGACTTTACAAACATATATTGAATACGAATAGTAACATTATTAGCATCAATTGCAGTAGCAGCAGAAAACACGCACACGGCACACATACACAAAACATCCTATTAAAATTTATATATCTTATGTCTCTCACAGCAGCTAAGGGGAATGAGTCAGCAATGCCAACGAAACATTTTTTCTTTCTTAAATCTTTAGATAGGAGTATATGACCACTCAAAAAAAGTCATTCATAAATGTGGAGTCACAATGAATCATTAAAGCTTTGTCTTACAATTCATATATAATATAGACATAATAACTAGGCATGCCTTGATATACGGGCTAGAAAAATAACTAGGCTTGTTTACCCAGTCGAATGATGCCTTGCAAAGTTCATTTAATAGTAAGCATTTAATAAACGCAAAGCAACAAGCACATAAGCGTGATTTATTGTGCCCTTGAACCAACTGACATTCTTCTTTACACACAATATAAATATATACACATATATAAAAGTACCATACAACATACATCAGCATAAAAAAGTGAAATTGCTTTTGGCAGCAGCAGCAGCAAAAAAACCAGAAATTTTTATGTTTCTCCATTTTGCACAACAAGGTATTATTATTCTCCTCCTGGAACAAATTGGCAGCCTTGTTATGTTTCCGCTGCTATTCATTCTTCTAAATAAAACTTGCAATGCAATGATGATGCTTCATCATTCATAGTATAAACCCGAAAAGTTTATTAGTTTTTTTTTTCTAAAGGAGGCCAGGAGGAAAAAAAGGAAAGAGAAAAATCGGCAAAATGACAGAATCTTTATTATATTTTCTTCTACTTTCCCCCAAACAGAAGTAGACGCTGCTGAACAAGAATAAATTGCAAAAGTGTATCCGTCTCATTACATTACATACCTACCTATATAGTGTATGTATGTACAATGTACATAGGTACAATATCAAATATAGACGACATATTATAGTTGATATTATAACGCTACTTGTTGTGTAAACCCACTAGAGTATTTGAGCATATTATGCGAAAACGGCAACAACGCT
This sequence comes from Paronellides praefectus, assembly GCA_027744595.1. Taxonomy (NCBI): domain Eukaryota; kingdom Metazoa; phylum Arthropoda; class Collembola; order Entomobryomorpha; family Paronellidae; genus Paronellides; species Paronellides praefectus. The sequence continues at coordinate 46,615 of JAITYZ010003090.1, read as the reverse complement.
TAAAATGTATATATTTAATATAATATATATACAACCTTTATATATTTTCTCCTTCTACTTATTGTTATAACTTACTTTTGCCACTATATTTCATCCAATCCAATTCGCAGCTCCACATGATCTCGTTTTTTTGCCAGTTTAGCTCACCACACACCACCATCACCACCATACTACTTACTACTATACTTGTCTCTTGCGAGTTTTGCTACTACGACGATGAGTATCCATTACTCATTCGCACACACGTCGTATTCGTATTCATATTATTATTACAAAGTTGGTTCAAAGTAAAACCATAATCCATAAAAGTGCTACTTACGAACGCAGTTCTCTACACATAGTTGTAGCAAAGAAGTTTCACTATGTAGCATTATTCTAACTTCCAGCCGGAATTCATAGTAGACTGAAATTCAGTCACTGAATTGTAGTAGTGGTAGTAGTAGTAGTGGTAGTAGTGTTAACATTAGCAAGCCGTTGTAGTGTAATAATCGTCAAGAAACAATTTCGAGGAACAACGGGAAGTAGTGAAAACAGGAAACTAGTTCATATACACTTTCATTTCACTCTCAACTTCAAACAAAAATGGCTTAAGCCAAGCGAAGCAGTCAGAGTTGTTTGGATGACGAGGACAAACTCGACGGGAGACGGAATACCGGACGCCGAGCTCCTGTCACTACAACTCATTTTCAGTACACTTTTTACTTCAAAATAAATATAGTAACGTATTATAAATATTTTATGCGAAACAATGTTGAAGTTTAAAAATGTCATTTTCAGGACATAAACAAGATGAAATTATGCTTCGGAGGAAGTAGCAACAGGGGATACATATAATTATATATTTGGTAAGATTGATGGAAACAACAATAATATTAATAATAATAAATAAATGAAGAAATTAGTTTAAATGAAATTTTCTTCCAACGTCACAACTAAACTTGAAAACCATTTGCTTGCACATAAAGGTGAATAGTACATAAATATTTGTGTGTAATTTCTATAAGTTGGATGCTAAAAAGTCAATCTTTCTGTTGATGTAAATTTTGCCATGAAAAATAAATTGCCTTTTCCATGATGAAAAAATCAGATGGAAAAAAAGTATAAATAATTTGATCCCGTTATATTATGTATCGACTTTTGAAAATTTACATTTAAATTCTTTCTGTAAATTAAAATTCTCAACAATTTTTTAGACTTACTGACAGCGAGCCAAAATATGTACATCTGTGTGCATGTTTGGTTTGAAGATGAATTATTTAATAAACATGTCTTGAAGTTGCAAACGGCAGTAGAGGGATACATAATATGCCTATCCACGTCTCAGCAAATTTGATAATATGTAGCCAATAAAGACGCTGGCATCCTCATCACATGGCCCAACCCACTACCACCACCACTCTTACTATTACTTACATTATGTACGGAGTTGAGTTGATTTCATTAAAGAAGAGCAATTTCATCTAATTGTAGGCAGCCTCAGAATTAATGATAATTTATTAGCCAGCCTTACCATTTCACCTGTTAACTGGCCAAAACCGGATTTCATGCTCTCTCTCTCTCTTTCTCTAGCTCCCTTGTCTACTGTCCTTATCTTTCGGTAGTAACAAAGAAGTAATAATGAACAGCACAGGCAGGGTATTATCCATTATCTTTTATTATTCCTTTCCCTCTCCTACTCCAACTCCATTCATTCATCTACCAGTTTACTCTCTCGCTCTCTACTCCCTCAATCACTTAACTTGAAGATATATACCTATCCATAAAAATAGTCAGCTATTCAACCGAGAAAATTCCACAACACCACCAACAAGAAACAACAACGTCATCATCATTATCATCACGAATGGAATGAAATGAAGTAGTCGGTTGGTGGGTAAAGGGAAATGAAGAGATTATTTTGCCACCAGCCCTCTTCTGTATTCCAGTCTTATATATTATTATACTTCCAGTGCTATCACTATTTGTAGGACTTTTGTCAGACCAAAGGCACTAAAGTAATATGTTGCACTTCACCAGCGAGGATTCTCTTAGCCCCGGCTTGGCTTTTCGGGGTACGATTCAATTTTGGCAATGCAATAACTTGTGTAATGATATTATGCATATTATTATTATTATTACTACTACTACAGCGCTTCATCTTGTATAAGAGGAGTAGTACACATGTATGTATATATATAGTATGTGAACAATATACATCATATTGGTATATAGGTACACATTTTTGAAGAAGATAAGAAGAAAGAAGAAACAACTTATTTTAATGTCATTTTCTCGTCTCTACATCTTCCTCCTTTCTTCCCCGAAGGGAACGATACCCGAAAGATATGAATACAGAAGCAAAGACTAAGGGGAGAAAAAGAGGATGCCACTTACTACTTACAATGCACTAGGCAATAAAACGGATTGGAATGAAACTGGAAATGATGAAAACCAACGACGGTAAAAAAATTTGAATGTTTTACAAACCCAGAAGCGGCATTCCATGCATACGTACATATCTACTTATTTGAGTGTGCCTTTATATGTATAGTTTTACTAGTACACACCTTTTACTCTGGCTGTGTGTGTGGAGAATAGTACCCCCAGTACCCGACCCATAGCAAAATAATAAAAAAAAATTTATGCGTGTTTGTGTGCGAGCATTATATTATGTTATTATGTAACGTAATTATCTCCGTATGGAAGGCATAACAATTTATTGGCTCTTTGCTCAGCCGCCCTGCCGCCAGCAAACCATTTTACTTGAACGAGCAAAACTCGAGCAATAGGTCTTTGTCAAAAAAGGGAGTTAGCAGCAGAAGAAACAGATTGAACAGAAGTGAGCCAACAAAGCCAACTGTTCTAGATAAATCCAGTGATCGTCATCAGAGTCGTCGTCTTACACGTTTTCCTCTTGCTTCCACACTTATAGGTACAGGTATTGTACATTGCACATATTATTAATGCAGAGTATTGTTACGCAGCAGCAGCAGCAGGAGCAGTGCAGTGGCAAAGTTTTGTTGTTATGCTATTAAATATATTACTCACGAAACAACTGAATATTTAAACCAACCAACCAACGTTTATAATAACGTTTGTTGATCCTTACATTCCTTTCACTAAATGTGAATGGTGTGCATGTACAATCATGTTTCTTTCTGTGTTGCACTGAATTTGTGTACCAGTAGTAGTGCAGCATATTATGCAGTAACGAAACAACGACTTGTTTGGTTTTTTAAACCGTTTAAGAAGGGAAAGGGGTAAGTACAGATAATAACCAATGAAACGAACTTTGTAATTCATGCTTCTTTTCAGCTTTGCTATAATACCTTGAAATATTCAGTTTTTCGCCATATGGCGCGAAGCAAGGAAAACCGCACATACCCCAAAATGGCCTCATGCTCCAAAAGTTACCATTATGATGGCAATTTTAATGCAAAAATTCACAAAATATTTTCCTTGTAATAATTCCTAATTACCTATGATATTACCTTGCAGCTAGAGGGAAAATCTAGTATCTTTTTGCTCAATTAATCGACTTGCATCCCGCGTCACGACACACAGACCGGCAAAAATCAAAGTTTTGCGACCACCAACAAAGACACCAGCTGTGTAGAATTGTAAATGTTTCATCTCTTTCTCTCTTTGTCTTTTCTCGGGTAAATATAGAATAGTAAAGGAAATGAATGTTCGTTTTTGTCTTTCCCTCCATTTCTTGTTTGCCGTTTAATAATACTGTCCTAAAACATTCTCTATGCGTATTCCGCATTCCATCTCACTCATAAAGATTTTTATGCAACCAAGTTTCCTCCCATATTATTGTCAGCAGTACGTAAACGGTCTTCTAAGATTCCCGAGGGATCAATCAACCCAACAAATATCAACTGTAGCATAATCTAAAACAGCCATTCCATTTTATTTAATCGACGGTACTCTTTTACGTGACGCCATGTTTACTGTTGTATTGTCTAAATTGTCTAAATATCAGGTAAAAATTATGAGAAAAGACATCACCGAAATTATTTAAACTGACACAATGTGTTGCAAAAATGTAATGTTCCCATTCTTCAAGTAATAAAAAACAAGAAGAAGATAAGTGATAAGGGGAATGAGATAAAATTGCAAAAGTATCATCATCCCAAATATATGTCATATTGGGGGAATGTGTTTTGTGCATATAGTATGGTGCCATTTTTTATTGCTATTTGCATAGTCAATGCATCACATATCATGTAGATCATGAACATCAAAATTTATAAATTGCTAACTATTACAATTTGGTGTAAAAAAACTCCCTAAACGGCCATTTAGCCGAAATTTTCCAAATTAGTCGACTGGAGGGAGTACAATAAGTCTAGTAAATGAGATGAATACACATGACAACTTAATAGGAAAAAATAAAATACTATGCAATAATAATAATAATAAATTCACCAACAACAGGGAATACTTTATTGTTGAATTATCATTTTATCATGCACCTCACGTATGCATTTACGTCACCACATGCCTGCAATTTAGCAAACCAGGAGGAAAAGGTTTTTTTTGTAAGTGAAGTAGTAACAAGTTAACTAAATTACATGTAATATATTTAATATCCTTGTGTTTTCCCGTATATTTTAATAAAGCTCAGGAGGTATATCTTTCAAAAAGCCGTCAAGAATATATGAAAAATGACCTGCATGTTTGTTTTTCCTGTATGTCAGAAAATAGAAATCTGGCGAGAAGAGATAAAGCATGGTAAAATGATGAAAAATCAGCAGGGTAGTGAAAAATATACGGGATATTAATAGCAATAAATTTCTTTTTAATATTTTGCTTACATGGTGAATGGCTGTCCGTTGTGCAGGGAGCGCAGCTGGAAGCGACGTACGTCTCATTTTGGAACTCAAATACTTTTCAATTGATCCCTGCTGATTGTTCATGTGCTGCTGCTGTAGGGGATTATGATGATTATTATTTAGCAGTTGTTGTGGAGGAGTTGATGACTGCTGAAAATGGAGGATTGGCGAGGATGACGTGGAACTGTTCACACAACACTGACTACCACTTCGAAATAAGCGTTTGGTAGTTGTGATGGTAGTGTTGGAGGAGACTGAGAACGGAGACGATGTATTACTGTTTTGTTGCTGGGATGATGATGACGTGGATGTGGACGTTGTCAGTGAGGAAGATGGAAGGCTTACTTGTAGTGAAGATGGTGATGTTGGTTGTTGGGAGGAAGGTGGTTCTGTTGTATTGATACTTTTATTGTTATCACCATCATCAACTGGAATCTGATTGTTGCTACCATCAACAATAACTGTGTTACCAGTCAACCCAGACACCGATGAGGATGAGGGCGGGGAAGTAGTTAAACTTGTTGTGGAAGTACAACTGGTGGTGTCGTTATATTTATTGGGTAATATGGTAATGGTGGCGGTGGAAGTATTATGGCCTGACAATGGTTCAGATTGTGGCAAGACTTCGACAGCAACGGTGTTGTTATCCACAGGACTGGTGGTGCCACCATCATCATCACTACGGCGTGCAATTTGGTTGCCACCACCACTGCTGCTTGTGCTGTCGCCAAAAATTATACTCCTTTTAGAGCTGCCACCTCCGGAGCCAGCAGTAATGCCTGAGGTTGTAATAAACTTGTGAGAAATGTACGTTTTCCTTTCTCTTCCACCACCTCCTAATCCCGCTAGGATTGAAGTGTGCGGCGAAGTTAGTGATGGTGGGGGTGTTGGAACACGGTTGATAGAGGCACCACCACCACCACCACCAAGACTACCTTTTCTTCCAGTTCCACAAGCAAAACCAATTGGCGCCGTAGCAGAGGAGATACCTTCATTCTTAATTACTTTACCACTACTACCGCTGTTGCTACTAGCACTACTGCCTGTAGTTTTCTTGCTAATACCTTTACAATTCATATGATTAGTTTTTGATAATATTGATGGTAACGGAGAGGTGGATGATGCCTGCTGTGGGGATAAGGTTTTATGGCCAAGACTCGCACCACCACCACTAGTACTACTACCTTGTTTGCAATCTTCGTCTAGGAACTTTATACTCTTTTCACTTTTTCTGAAACTACTTGGCCTAAATACTAAGCCTCCTGTTCTCGTGGACACCCCGTCACTACCACTGCTACCCGCATCATTTACTGAACTTAAAACTCCACCTCCTCTAGAATCTGTTCGACTACTACTATTGTTATTATTGACATGGTTGTAGTATAAAAAATAGGACAAGTCTTCCTCGTCTTCCACCGTGGTCACATTACTACTACTCTGACTATTACCCTTTTGAAAAATGATTGCTCCTTCGTCCCCAGGACCTCCAGCTTTCACTGGATTATTAGTAGTATTTGAGGAAGACTCCAGCTCTGCGCTCGTTGAAGGGTTGGGAGATGAGGAAGATGATGAAGACGAAGACGACGACTCAGACGGCGAGGATGATACGGATATTACCTCTGGCCTGTTTTTTCCCTCTGCCTTTTCTCCTTCTCTACTCACACTGTCATCATCAGGACTGCTGCTTCCACTTTTTCTATCGTCGTCATCATCATTTGAGTTGTGATTATGATTATTGTTATTGTTATCGTCATTCGTTTCTACCACTTCTTCTACTTGCTGTATCGTCGTCAATGTCGTTGGTATACGGTCCACTTTGTGCCTGAAATCTTCCGGCAAGTCTTCCGCTGCCAAAACTAAACTTCCACTGCTACTGCTACTTCGACTTAAACTGCCAAGTTGAGTAGAATCGCTATCCTCATCATCGTCATCGCTACTTGATTTCGAGCTCGTGGAATAGGATGATGATCTACCACTAATACCGTTTATTTTTCTTCTGAAGCTACCCGAAACTAGTGTCGTTTCCTCTGCTAATCCTACCACCACCTCACCAACTTTCTCCTTAGTTTTTCGTGTGGTGCTGTGTGCTGCCCTACCACTGCCACAATCTGCTCCCAATGTAGTACTAGTTGTGCCGCTGGAAGGGTAGTTTATAGCGTCAGCACGTAATAATGACGATGATGGTAACGACAATGGTCCAGGATTTTTATTGTAACTTTTATTAGCTTCCTTCGTCTTTTCCTCTTCTTCTCTTTCAGTCTGCAAATTCCTTTTCCTTCTACTGTTCCCGCCAATACTTTCAATCAGGCTGCTACTATTGCTACTGCCGTTATTACCACTCCACAGATTATTTTGCCTTGAGGAACTTCTTTTGTTATTTACCTTGCCAACAACGCAGCTAGTGCTGCTACTACCTCCAATGCCGTCCTTTTGATTGTCGCTATGCAGCAAAAAAGCTATTCTTCTCGATGATCTCTCTTTCGGATTGCTACTCAAATCACCACTGTTTCGTCTTGGATGTAAAAGTAATGAACTCCCGGTTCTACTTTGAGGATGATTATTACTGTTAGTATTAGAACAAGTTGTTACAGGAACTGACGATGACGTCACAGGAGTTGTGGAATAGCAGACGACTCCTCCGTCTTTTCTCTTCCTGTCGTGAAAAGTGTAATTTTCTTTTGTTCTCCTTCTGTATGCTTCACTGGTTGAAGGGTTCCTTTCTTTTATTATATTCCCTGTGCTACTATGAGCAGTACTATCAGTATTTGTGCTGCAGGTATTGCAACAACAACAACAGTAGCAACAGAAATCTACCTTCTTTATATTGTTCAAATGGTCGTTATCATTATCATGAGCATCTCTGTTGTATTCAAAGTCATTTGCAGTCTTGCTATCCCCCTTCCTATTCCCTTCATTGTTTCTATACTTGGAAGAAAATGATGATGATGAGTGGAGTGAGTATACACGCTGAAAATCTTTCACTTGTTCATTTGCAAGAACTTTTGATGATGATGATGATGCAAAAGGAGCTGTTGATGGTACTACTCTCCTTTCTCTTTGTGAAATGAAATCTTCATTTAAGCTGAAATTACGACCGGAACGATACTCTGGTTCATGTTGTACTCCTAAAGATGATGAGTAAGGTCGGGTTGTTGATGGTGGAGGTTGTATTACTGCTAATGAAGGACCTGATGAAACTACAGACGAGGATGATGAGTTAAAATTGAAAGTGCATTTTCTTTCTCTATTGTTATATTCATTATCATTATCCCTCTCTTCTTTTGTTGGATTATCTTGATCGGTCGAAGGAACAAAAGAAACCAACGAAGGATTATGAGATGGGACTGGTGGATCACTGTAACCGTTGCTAGTTTTTGAGAGGTTGCCACGACAAAAACAACAACGACAATAAGTAGAAGAGGAGTAGGGAGAGTTCAGACTTGGCTTGTTGTGTGGCCCTTTGGTTGGTCCACCACTACTTGTGTGAACACTGCTGCCGCTACTGTTAAAACAACAAGTTAGTTGACAGATCCAATTGTTCCACTGGTGGCAACCTAATCTCTGTATGCACAGCTGACCAAAAAGTAGTCCAAGAATACCAAGCAAATGTGTAAAACAAAATGAAAACTGTGACGACAATGGAAAATAGAAATTCGTTGTAGATGTCGACGTCGTCGTAATGCAAGCAGTAGAGAAAAGTAGGAAGGATCCAAGTCTCCGAATGAGAATGAAGTAGAGCCAAAGGGAAATTGTAATTTTTGACGAGTTGCGAAGTAAATTGTTTTTCTCTGGGTTGAATAGTAATAACAAATGAAGGAACTCGTTAGCCTGGGTAGGAGCTTCCTTTACAACACTCCTTTCTTTGTGCAGTTGTTCTTCCCAAGAATTCCTGCTGCTGACGTGTGTACCTTTTAAAAGCTGAAAGCTGTTGCGATAACGTTCTTTTTCCAAAAGGAAATGTTGCGAGCAAGAAGAAGAAGAATGCTGGTGAAGATGCTGCTGAGGATGATGCTGGGAACTAGCCCAAGTAGCAACTGCTGCCGCCTCACTTTTGCTTTCTACTTTCTCTCCCTTTCTCTTTTCTTCTCCTTCTCCTTTTCCTGTCCTTTTCTCTTTGTTGCCGTCGTATGCGGAATCGCCAAAGACGTTATGCTGAAGATGATGATGGCTGTGCTGATAATGTTTCCCGTTCAAAAAACCGCTTGTTTCCTTGTTCCCCGTCTCAGCAGTACTCTTTGCTGATGTCGTTTCTTCACACTGAGCTCGTTCTTTTTGATTTACTTCACCCCAGAACTGGGCGAAATAGTGGTAATGGTGATACAAATTGATAAGTTTAATAGCTAGTCCAACAACCAGTGCATGAAGGAGCGGGGAACAATTAGGAAAATTGAAGTCGACCACAAGCACTGTCCAGAAAATGGGAAAGAGCACTTTATCAGGTTGACAAAATTTGCTGAGAAAGTACTTGTGTTGGTGGGGTTGACTGTTGTTGTGCTGTTGCTGCTTCTGCTGGATGTGATGAGGGGAGTAATAATGATAATAGTAATATGGGTTTGTGCAATTCACTGACAAAGATGATGAGTCCTTTCCTCTGTCCACTAATGTCACTGTTGAATCAACTTGATGATAATGGTGACCGTTATAATAATGTTGTCTTGGTCGTTGTTGTTCATGTGAATGTTGTTTTCCTTTCCCGTCTTTCCCATTTTTATCATAGACATTATCTCCAATATAGCGACTACTACCACCACCGCCACTATCAGCGCCAGTTTCCACACAAAGATAGCATGAACATAGAGTTTGCTTCTTCCTTGAAATATTTTCACTTGCAATGGCTAGCAATCCACCGCCGCCAACACCATTACTAGTTTTTGTATTACATGTACCATCATAACAATAACCAGCATCTATGGTAGTGCCGCCGCCGACGCTACTTGCACGTTTCCACTTATCATAGTCTTCATAAAGATCATGATCGTCATTAGTATTATTATTCTTCAGTGGATTTCTCTGTTCATTCTTTTGTCTGACGTCATGATCATCGTGATCATCATGAATGTTATTACCATTACCACAAGTTTTATCACTACTTCTATTTCTCCTGGTGCTGCTTGAGCAGTCGTTCCGGCAGTAGCAAGACGACGAAGCAGAAGAATAAGAACAACAATAATAACAACTACAACGGGGAAAACACGTGGAAAAACTATTTATACGGTTTCCATCCCAGCAACTACTCGCTGCTGTCTCTGAAACAAAGTTACACTTTCCCTTTTTGTCCTTCAATAGCCCAGTGCTAACTTCAACAACAACGCTAGCACTTTCCCTGGGAAATGGAGGAAATGAAGAAAAAGTTTTCTTTTGTGATTCCTCTTTTTCTTGACGATGGCAATGTTCTTGATGATGACGACGACAGTATTGATCTTGTTCTCTTTGTATTGACTTTGTTGTTGGCTGTTGCGAGAGTTGGCGCCCTGCCAAGTTCACTGTTTTACCAGTGGCAAGACTACTACCGCTGTCACCACTTCTTGTACTACTTGGTCGAGTTACTTTTGCTTCTCTGGGGTCATTCCAGGTCGGTTTCAACGGCAGTGGATGATGTGGTGGTGGTAATGGGGCATTATGATAACCTTGAACAATGCGGCATCCATTAAAAAACTCCTGACCACCGCCAGCTAGGATACTTTTGCTACCGGAATGATTTTGAACGCTCCGCAGGTTTTCACAACAGGAATGTTGATTACCTTGCTGTGGGAGCCAAGACGAAGACTTTGTTGTTGATTGTGTAAATGCGGATGGTATTGAGTGCTGTGAATTGTAGCGACACTGATTGCAATGATGAGCATTTGAATCAGCGGTACAAACACTGCTGCTGCTACTTCCAACACGAAGAATATCGCTTTTGTGTAGATATACAAGAAAAAGAGTGAGCACACACGAGGAGCTCACGACTGTGAAGAGGACGGAGAGCACAACCCAGACGGCTTGCTCTTGACTATCCAAATCCAACTGAGCCAGTGGAACAAGAGTTGGCTCCTTTAGTACTACTTTACTTCTTCCTTGGTGCTGCTCTGCCTCTGGCAGTAGTAGTTGCTGCTTCTTCTGCTGCTGCTGCTGCTGTTGATGCACCTCTTCCTTTCCACCAACTTCAACCTGTCTTCTTTTTTCCTCCCCATTCTTATTAGCCTGCTCATCTTTTCCTTGTGGTTCGTCAACAGTCGTTTTCAACTCTTTCTTTATGTCAGCTCCATCAACATCGTCATCACCACTGCTAGAAGAAGCGCATTTTTTATTAGCATTGAAATGTAAATATAAAGATGAGGAATGCCGAGAAAAAATATTTTCCCCCGTTTCATCCTTCTCCACTTCAATTTTACATTCATCTGTATCCCCAATTTCCTTGTGTTCTGAAAGAAGCAGAGTAGTTGAAGGTGGTGACATGTGAGAACTCGACCATGATGCAAATGAGTAAGCATGAGATACATAACTATATTTACCCGACGCATGGAAGCAGTAGTAGTATCCCTCGAGTCTGCAACTTAAGGTGCATCCGTTTACAGAAATTCGAGTATCGATTGTTTGTTTGTTAGGCGTCCTTATCAGGCTCTTCATCGTCACCAACTCTGTTTTCTTGACTTTACCGAGCCCTTCTCGGCTAGATGATGACTTTTGAAGGATTTGTTTGGGCGATGATATCTGTACAGTTGTTGATGTTGTAGGGAATATCACCATCATCGTCAGCATCAGAAGAAGAGTCATTACCGTCACCACGCTGATCACAATAAGTAGGTTACCCTTACTACCACCAGCACCAGGAAGCATGGGACTCCTCGTAAGTTTTCTCCATAAAAGTGATAGCTTTGACGTCACGAGTGAGCTAGCACTATTTATGTTGATTCTTGTTTCTAGCCCGCGTGCTTCTGACACTTTTTTGTCATTTTCGGCACTGCTATCAACATCTTCATCGTCACTCGCATAATTTGTCATTTGATCCTTTTCCATATTCTTCTGCTCATCATCATTAGCGCCGCAGTCATTATCATCCCCGTCATCTTTTTCAACATGATCGTCATGTGAGGTATCATCCTTCTTTCGCCGCCAGTATTTTGAGAGAAACTTATTAAGCAGATGCTGATGGTTATTATAATAGTACTGAAGACAGTCCAAAGTCCGAGGAGTGCTCGATCGAATGTTTTGTAAACCTTTACAAAACGTGTTGAATAACGGAGATGCGGCTCTTGCCGCTGATGATGAAAATGTAGACAGCGACAACGATAGTAATAATGAGGAAAATGATGATGATATTTTTGATAATGATGGTAAGGGTCGTGTTACATCATTTAGATTAATGAGGGACTCGGATATCGCTTCCTGTTTCGTTTTGCCATCATCACCACCTATGGGTTGATAATGTGTTTTATGACATATTTTTTGTGTCCTGTCCACAAGCCATCCACAACCCTTTTGGAGACAATTCAAAAGGAAGACGGGCTCGTAGAGCAACTCATCCATGAGGAAGTTTAATGTTTCTCCTGTGCTACTTAAGATTTTATCAAATGTTATAACGGAGCCCTTGCAAGTGATCATGTCTACGTTTTCTGCAGGGGCTGAGGATGTAGCGGTGGCTGTTGGCCCTTCAGTCCCTTTGCCATTGTCAGGTAGCGATTTTTCATGTTTTTCTCCTTGTGGAGTTTTTTCATCGTCAGTGTTATCATTTTTATTATTATTCTCACCGATATGGTTACCAACTGTGTTATCTTGATTAATCTCCTCATCATCTTCCGGTGCCGTGGGTGAAGGCGGTATAGGTTCCAATGTTGTTGCTGTAGGTAGAACTCTGCAAGACAGTCTTCGTGAAAGTAGTGGCAATGAAGAGTATTGATGACGATGGGTAAAAACTTGTCCTCTTCCGCCTCCTGGCCAGCTCCCGCTTCCACTACCACTGCTGCTGCCTTTCTTCAACTCGAATGACTCGAAACTGTAACGCCGACGGAGGCCAAAAGAGCCACTACCATTGCCACGGATGTTTCTTGTGCTTTGAGCTGCTTCTGCTGGCGAGACTGTGGTAGCAGTACCGTTGATGCAATACTCCCCGTTTCCCGAATTTCGGAGAGTAGACAAATCCTGGTAAGAATGCCGCTTCCTGGAAAATTTCCAATTGCTGCGGCCACTTCCATTCCCGTTCATATTTGAGTTCACGTTTATACAAATACTTTCATTTGGAGAACTCCCTTGCTTGAAAGGATACTGTTGCACAGCCTGTTGTTGTGGAGGCGGAAAACTAGCAGGATTACGGTGAATGCCATGTTGGGGCTCATGGGCAGCGTGAGACAACAAAAACTGGGATTTCGCATTACCATTCATTTTACTTTTGTACGTCAGCCGCTACAACAATTTAATTCAATCATTTTCAGCTCACTCATTACTTATTAAATTCTCATATTTCCATACATGCTGCAAACCTTCAATTTTAATTTGAAATTTCTAGTCGTCGCCTAGCCCAAGTGATTTTACTGCATGCATACGTCGCACCAAACTTTCTATTTTATTTACAATCTCCAAAAAAACACTACCGCATTTTACCACGCTTTTCATAAATGTGTACTATCCATTTTTTTCTAATAGTGAATAGGAGCATGCACAATGGCGAAATCTATTATTAATATATTCACAGTCCACACTTTAAAAAAAAATCAAAAGCGATTTCTATATCTTTCCAGCGGGAGTCATACAAAAAGCAAAAACACGGCAGGAACGAACGACAAAATATCCATACATAAAAAGTTCTCGTATCTAAAAATGTGCTTGTCTAAAGATCTGCAACTGCCACATTGAATAGTGTTATTGCCAACTATTTTCAGTTTTTCCAGCACAGGGACGTGAGCCGTTGCTGTTGTGTTGTTAGTTATGTTGATGTATGCACACAAAAAAATAAAATTACGCTAGTCGCAAACGGAGCACAGCGGCGTCAATAGGAGCAATCGTTGTGCAACTATACTCATCTCATTATTCAAGAGTCAAGTCAAAAGGGTGAGGCGGCGAACGAGAATGAACAGAAATGTTATTGTGTGTTGAGAGAAGGCGGAAAATAGTACGGCATAGTATATTATGACAAGAATGAAATGTATATTAAAAAATGACGCTACCGGCGTTTTGACTTGAAGTTGAAACAAAAGACTATCTACTTATAAAACAGCGTCGCACTATGTTCGTAAGCTATCATAAAGCACTTTGTCCTTTCTCAACCGACGTAGTATATAGTGGACCGAAATCTGAAGCTGGAGCAGTGCTCGATGGGGGAAACACTTTAAAGGTACACCAGGATAGATCAATTTCTTTTGTTGGGACACACACAGAGTATTTATAATACAGCTATTTTTTAAAGAATCAATAAATTTAAACATTTCATTGTCTTCAACAGCAGCCTTTCGCACTGCACTCTGAAAGATTCCGAGCAATATCAATGCATGTATTTTTTTAAATAAATTTTAATTATGTTCTTCAATTCTAGTTTTTGTTGTCAATTTCACAATATTTACACATTATGTATGTTCCAAACTTACAACAGCAGCTGCAAAAAACTACAGCTGCATGTCTTCGACAGCCATTTGTTTCTCAACTAATTTCAGAGTTTTAGAAATCTCATATAAAAAAAATAAGCAATGCAACAACAATCCTTGAAAGTACAGCACTTGGTTGTCCTCTTTTCTTTTCTTGATCTTTTTTTTAAATTAACTTTAAATTATATTTATTATTGTATTTATTATTGTGTTTATTATTGACCAGCTAAAAGTATTATTTTTTAAAAACTTTTTTATGATATCGGCTGCTATATAAAGTGCTTTAAAGTTGAGAAACGAAAAACTATCTATGGATATGTATGTATGTTCTTCATATAAGCAGCAATTGTTATTGTTTGTGGTTGTATCAACAGTCGCAATCTCGCAATAACCAACATGGCTAATGATCATTCGTCATTGTTTTTAATATTAATACATTCTTGCAAACAAATTGAGAAATTGCAGCAGATGCTCTTTTTTATATTGCGTTATTTTATTATTGTATCATTAATGTTATTCTAATTTCATATTCATGTAACAGCGTCATGAATTGTTTTGTGGTTAACGAGCAACACAAAACACAGGCACAATTCTAGGCTCTGAACACTGGATAAAATGGGGGTGGGGTATAGTGAAACTTTTGATTCTGGTTCCGACTTGCCGTTGCTGCTGCCCGAAAATTCTGTGAAACTCTTTCTGCGAAAGCCAGACACATTATGTTTATTTTTTTATTTCCCGCATCAAAAAATAGTTTTTGTGCCAGCGGACTTGAGGATACTAGAAAGTGTCGTGGTAATGTTGCTAATGATGGTTATTTGCCATTTATGAGTGAAAACGCCATTATGGAAGTCAGTCCTCAGATTCCTGGGAAATTAAGTATCATGGATGCCATCTTGGCATCGCATCACCACCAAAAACGCCTTTGCGTTTTTATTCAGAAATACTAGAACGCTATGTGTGAGGATTGCGCTGACCACAAACATTACATTCGCAAACCATTAATGTCATCGTCATTAAAATAAACTATCAGTTGAATCACTACTCATGTGAGATATATACATAAATACGTGTTTTCGAGCAGTCGGGGATGGTCAATGGAACGGGGGTTGATTGGTGACCGACATTTGTTTCCCTCTGGGTAAACTGACAATACACCAACATATATCGCAACGTACACCAATACAATTATCCAATGCATAATGGTCCTCTCGTTATAATGAAGTGTCACAAAGAATGAAAGATTTACACCACATAATTGTTATGTTCCAAAATGTTATCATTATTAAGTAGCGGAAGAACGACGCTACTTTGTGTGTTGCGTACTAATTTGCGTTGTCCATCTGTCCTGGGGTGATTTTTTTCTTGGCCAAATTTGTAAACTGCTTTCAACGTAATAAAGTACTCTGTACTCACAAAATAAAATGAGATTAGATATTTTGTTTGAACGTTCGAATGTCAGCGTTCCAAGCAAGATAAAAAACAGCAGAGCATTAGAATTTTTTCCATGTAAAGTTTTTAATTGTGTTTTCATAGAATTTAAAGTCTCCTAATTTTTATCAGAATTCCATGAATGAAAACACTGTCACTTATCTATAAAACATCAGTTCAAAGTCGTATAAGATCAAAAAAGCATTATATTTGAGAAGCACTGCATGTGGTAATGTGTCATAATTACTAATTCGTTTACTGTGCTTTTCCGCTACTTTGAGACAGTCTGTGTTTTTTACCCTGTGTATTATAATTGGATTCCAGTGTTCCAAAGATGTAGTGTTTGGCTGGATCAGGGCATTCGGCAAATCCCAAACTGCTTCATAGACGAAAACAACTAATTTGAACGTTTATTTTATTTGCCTCACCATCACATTATCGTCCAATAGTTCCAAATAATAACCAAAGGAAATTATTATCAAAGAGACACAATAAAGGATATAAAGAGTAACAGTGCATGATAATCATGATATGATTGTAGTGTATAGTTCAAAAGCCACAACCACGACGGCTACAACAAAGTAAAGACGCTAACAAACGACGACAGAGTTGTAGACAGTTATTATAATATACAACGTTAATTTATTTATTTTTTCTTTTAGGCAGGCAAGATTGTCTCTTTTGTTCTGTTACAATGGTACAATCAGTTTTTAATGATGCTCATATTATAATGCCATTACTGTTCAACAGTCTAGTAGTCATCTTTTTACGAGACCCGGTCTCACTGTCTTCTTAAAAAAAACATCACGTTCACTTGGTTAGTACAGTACAGTGTACTGAGCTGACTGTGTACGTATTTACGTACATTACATTTCATAATATTGCATATATTACATCGTATATTGTAAATGGAATGTAGTCACAAAAAATTGTCTTTTTATCTCTTGAGAGAGCTCCAGTTGCAGTGCATCAATTCTTCTCAAATAGTTCACACAGTCCAGCCGAGACGACGAAATGGTGTCTGATTGCGAAATATTGGTGATAAGAGCAAGTTGTTGAAATCCATGGATGATAAAATTATTATGTGGCTTCCTTTTTCAATGATTCAACTTAATAGTCTCTTTTTATTATGTTTTTGATTATTTCAAATGTCGCAAAATATTGACTTCAAAAAGATGTGAGCAGCTTAGCTGGAAAAGTACAAAAAAGTATAGTTGTAAACATTATATATCATAAGTAGGACATGGAACAAAATTCACATAATATTTTTATCCTTTGCTACTTAATAAAAATTTTATTGGCTGAATCCTTGATCAATAAAAATGTCTGCAAACTTTTTTACTTTATCTTTCCCAATGTTTATAAATGAGATGTTTTCTTTTAGCAATAATATATCATGTTTACTTTTCTCTCAAAGGTCGCATGAGTGAATTGCCAGTGACACAAAAATGCGTGCAGGCATATTCCTAATTTTATTTGAATGTTCACAAAGTGCTGTGGTTCAATAGGTAAATAGTTCTTGATATATATGTACATATAGTCCCATATATTTTCTTTTAAAACTTGTCTACAATCAACCTACATATTATAATATCTTTTTTATGTAAAATTACTGTATGATCGTATGCTTATAAATAATATATATATATACATATAAAGTATAACTAGATACTATACTATAGCTGGAATTTTCAAGAAAGTAAAAAACACTAAGAAATATATAAATTCAGCTACTGACTGACTAAAACATTCTGAATTATCATTATATCATTAGGAAGCAAGTCGTTGAAATTGTAGGAAGTAGAATCTACAATTTCTTTATTTAAAAAGGTTTTTTTATTCACTTTCTCTTCGCAACATCAACATTCTTCCTTCTCATCTTCAAAAATGTTGTACAAATCTCAAGTAATAAATCAGTCAAAAATACTATAAAATGTTTCTCTCTTTTTTTTCCTAGGAACGTGACGACGGAAGACGTATTAATGTGTTAAAAACAACCACATTGAAAAATTTTTCTCAACACGACACGATCTTAATGAAACGTAAAGACACACACGGAGATATAAAAAATGCAATGAGAGAGAGAGCGAGAGTTGTAGAGTGAGGAAAGTATATGGGAAAAAAGAGGAAATTACGACATTACCTCTCTGATAACGTTGAATTCCAAAGGCAAAAAACGAAAGGCTTTAAACAGAGAGAAGAGCAAAAGTAATAATAAGTAATGATAGGAGAATGTCATGATGCTGCTCCTGGTAAAAGGAAACGAGATCACCTCAGCAAAAAAGAATCACATACATTTTATTTTAACGGCCATTCAATGCTGTTATCAGTATAGTCAGAGTCAAGCTGTTACGTTTACCACGATACTTGTTACTACTAAATACTAATATTGTGAGAGAGCTATAATGATATGCTGCGACTTCAACACCAGCTACTAGTATACAACCGCCGCCGTATTGTTATTACAGTTTTATATTTTTGATGGTTTGGTTGGTTTGTGGGACGATTGAGCGTCTTGTCTGACAAGGCAATTAAGAGAACTCAAACATCACTCGCAGCAGCAGCAGCAAAGGAGCAAGCAAAAGTTAAACGATGATGAAAAGTTACAAAGTCAAAGAAATAAGGAAAGAGAGAGAGAAAGAAACAAGGCAACCCTCATATATAATCATATCAAGAATATTTTATTATTATGTATAGTCGTGAAGTTATGCTTGGCTCTTGTCGTCGTAAAACAAAGTTTGTTACTTTGAATGTTGGGCTTGCTCACTCTACTTTTTGGTGGCGTTGGCATGTTATTTGTCTGTGTGTGTGTGTTTGTGTGTATCAATATCAATTCGTTTCATTTCCCACTTCAGGGCCAAGGGTGGAGTTTCTGAAGTGCAAAAGAAAACACCATTTGTCTCACGTCTCTCAAAACACAAAAGCGTCGTCCTCATCATCATCCCAACAATTTCGTATTGCTGTCATGCCACCTTACTCAGCTGAACTGATCATCATCATGTCATTGCCATATGCCGCACAGAAGAAAGCCACACGACCAAAATTCCCATGTTTCCCTTTATTAAATAATATCTAGTTTCACATGACGATGATGATGATGTTGATAATACAGTATAAGTTGTAATAATTTGTTCTTATAGATCCCTAAATTTATGTAAATTTATTCCAAAATCCCAAGCTAATTAAGTTGAATTGCTAATAAAATTAGATAAAAGACATATCATTTGATTCACTAAACATGTTCTTTTGTTTTCTGCCCATATGATATCATCAAACTTGTTAGTTTAGTATGCTAATAGCTCTATATTTTGATCTGGAAAATAGTCAAGTGTATATATCTGACGTAGCACTTGGATATAATTACATGACGAAAAAAAATTGATTAATGTTTCATTCGACACTTCAAGGTTGACCAAATTGATTTTTCTTGTTGTTCTGCTGCTACTCTTTTTGCTATTGGTTTTTTGCTATGTAACAAAAAAGTCTACTTGACCTTATCAGCTCTTGAAAAACCATCCGCGTATATCTCTATTGAGGCGCTCGATGGTGTGTAGGATATAAACCAGAGAGTATTATAGGATCATCTGAACTTTTGATGAAAATAGAACGTAATTTTGGAATTTTGTAGCTTGGCATAATAACATTTCTCCGAGAAATGTGTAATAAAAAGAACTTTAGTGTAATTTTGGTAGTGCCAAATAAAATATAAAGTTTTCCGACCCGCTCTATTCATTCATCTTCTCCTGTGCCGAACAAAGAAAAAGGAAGGAAAAGACTCACACTATGCGCCCCATAACGCACACCACGCTTTTTTGTGCATTTTACATGTCAGCTCAGTTTTTTATTTGAGATAAAATAACAAAAACAGCCGCGGCAAAATTTTATGTCGTTAGATTTAGCCTTTTGTGTGGGCTATATCTCTCCAATGCCTTGTGTCGTATTGTGTGAGTGTGTAAGAAACTTAAAAAAAAGCAAAACAAAATTTCTTATTGTTTCTTTAAAAAGTCTTTGCAAGAGCATAATATAATAAAGAAAGAACACCCTTAAATAAAATACACACTCTAAAGCATTGTTTAGTTGTGTTTTCACCATCCTTTTGTGTAGATTATTCTGAGGAACATAAACACAACAACCATAAAAAACCGTCACGGGGATTTTTTTAATGGTTTTGATACACAGCAATTAACTTTTTGTGTAGTGTGTGTGGGCCGAGGCCGAATCACTGGCTTTAAAATATTACGTGGATACTTGTAAGTTATTTTGAACATTTTCTTTCACAAATGTTGCAGTAACAAAATTTTTGCCGTGCACGGTATCATTGCAAAGTGAATTCAACAATTGCGAGCGCTAGCATCTTGAAAAAGTAAAAGTTACGTTTGGTTAATAGCTTACGAAATTTGCTTCTATTAAAAGGGGATGATTTGTTAATTGATTTCAATATTAGTTTCAGATAAATTATTTCGGGAATAAGTACTCAAATTAAAGGCAATATTGAAGTTTGGGTTTATACGTAAAAGAGGAAATATATTTAATTATTGTGATAAGATTTTTTAAGTAAAAAATACATGTAAATTTTTAAAAGCTTTTGATTATTTTGTCGGAGGCAAAAGATTCTGAAGTCGGTTTCCTCAACTTTTTGGCCTTGGATGACTTGTACAGTTCATTCATCCTCCTTTCATTTCTTGCATTTCCCCAAAAGAGCGACCATTTCTCTTCACAACTTTCTTTCTTTTGTATTGCTTAATGTCCTAAATATATTTTGCAGAAATTATTGTGCGGTTTACGGCAAAAAACACAGATAAATATAGCTAGACAATGAGAAATCTTCTACCTTTATGCACCAAGGTTCATACTCGGATATAACGTCGGTCTGTAACAAAACCCTCAGTAACCTAAAAATCCATCAACGGATTCGAGATGCACCAAGTGAGTATCGTTAATTAGTTGAACCATTCTGCCCCAATATAAAGTTACACACGACTCGTGTAACATAAGCGCTAAATAAACATGACGTTGGTCAAGTTACGCAACAAAAAGATATGTTCTTAAATGTTAAAACTTCTTACATGCAATAAGTTCTTACTCCATTCTTATCATTCTGCTGGGACTTTCCCACGCTCCGGTATACTGAATTTATTTTTTTATTGTTTCTTGTGTTCCTCTTCTTTACTTTTTTCTTGCTCTTCTTTTTTTAACTTCTTTACTTATTCCTTGTTGGCTATTATTTTCAGCACACTCCAAAAACCTTATCCATGTGCACACCATTATGATAACGGTATATGAATCAAGCTACGTAAATCACTTTAAAGAAGAAAAAAAACTTTTGTATTATTTCCACTTTTTTTTTAAAAAAAAGGGAAGAAAAAAATCACAATACAAAAGTTTTACTTGTGCTTTAAAAAAAATTGGCTTACGTAGGCTCGATTCACGTACGCCTCTCTCATGCCTTTGTAGTAATGACTTCTTTTCTAGGAAAATATTCTGCCTTTTTTGCTTATGTATCTACACCAAAATGAATGAGTGAAATGTAAATGATTAGAAAAACTCTGGGACGCAAATGAACAAGGATGGTGGTGCTTTCCTTTCTGGATTTACTTACTTCTCCAGGTACCTCTCACCGGTGAAAACGAGACATTTTTCATTGCGCCGAAAAAAGCACAAAGAGGAAATCAAGTTATATCAAGTTTCTTTGGCAAAAAATATTCTCCGACGAAATTTAAAGTTCTGAAACCTTCAAAACAAAAAAAAACATCTCCTTATTCCACATTTCTTTGTAGTTTAATGTTTCAAATCCTTTTGAAAAAATCTCCATTTTCTCTGCTTTAAACTTTAACGAATAATTGTATAATCTCCAAATGATTTCATCATGAACAAGGTTTCAACTTGCAACATGGATAGGAATCATTCATTCATGCTTCATATAAGCATACAAGGTTGTTGACTTTAAAAAAAACTATCTAAATGTTGAATGTTTAATTAATTTCTCTTGTATCAGTTTTGTAGATCAGAGAGGAAATTATGTATGCGTGTTTGGGAAATTAAAGTAACAGATAAAGGAATAAATATGCAAAACTCATCATCAAAACACACTTAAGTATCTCGTCAATTAGCACACGACACATAATACATAGGAAAGTATGCATAAAATAAATTCCCTTTTTCAGAGACTTTTCCTTCAGGAAGACAAGGGGGCTATGAACTGTACTGCACCAGCACATTACTCTTTTGGTACTGTGTACAAAAGCGTATCAGAAAACTTCAATTCATTATTTCATTATACGAAACGATCGAAGTGTGCCACTAAACTGGTTAAATTTTTGGCATACTGCTAGCATCATTTTGCGTAGCATTATTACTGTACCGCCATTCAATTTCACCATTTCATTGAAATACTTATCCTGGAAACGTTGAGAGAGCAAAATAAACTGTTATTACGGTACTAAAAAAGTAGCGAAGCAAATGCCGTAATAAGTACATGAACTACCAATAAAGGTTATTAAATTACCTAACCAACACAACATTCTTGTGCTACTTGTCAAGAACTTTCGAATAATGTATCACTTGCTATAAATCTAGTGACGGGTAGCTGCATGGCGTAAGGTGGAGTTCAGGACCAAAGTAACATAAGACTCTTGTGTTGCTCGTCAAAGGCTTTCGAATGATGTCACACTTGCGACAGGTTAACATTGAAAATATCGCGTTAAAACACCATTAGTTGCAGGTGCAGGAACGTATGTGCCTGGTTAACAAACTCCACAAACCATTTTATGTCTAGACATCGATTGTTGGAAACAGAATTATAAAATTCGCCACCGTTCATGAGATATACATAGCCACGGGGTCAGAGAAACTGATCTGTTAAGAATGCAACTTACCGACGGACTTACGGACGGCACGATTTTATAAAATAGCTGAAGCATTCGATAACGCTCGCCTCACTACTTAATAACCATCTAAAATATTAATTGACCAATTTTATTACCCTTAAGAGCTTATATCGTGTGTCTAAACTAAAATGAAACCCATTTCAAGTTAATACAAATTGCTTTCTATTTTTTACTCAGAATATCATTTCCACTGGAAATCCCATTTTATATCGTCATGTTTCCCCTTTAACTCTTCACGTCCTTATTGAAAACGAGTGTCATGGAAAAAAGTACTCTTTTCTCCTTCCCTCTCTTCCGTCTCCTATTAATTTCCCTTGAAATCCTCTTTGAAACCCAATATCGTCGTTATTTATTATTTGACTCCTATCCTATGTATATCCACTTAAGTATGTATAAAAAGTTTCATACTAGTCACATCCATATACCCAACCAAACAAACAAAAAATGCACACAAGTAAAGTCTTTCAAGAAAGCAGAAAAAACAGACTTTGGATTTTGAAAAATTAATAGCAAAAGTTGTAATGCATGCGATATGAATAAATAATATTTAAAAAAAACATATGAACAAGACATGGGTAAAATGAACTTTAATTCATTTCATAATAATATTTTTCCAACAGAGTGGGTTAAACCGTACTGGAGCTTTGTGGATACACATTACATTACCATATCCTCATCATTATCATGACCACATCGTCAAAGTCATGAGAAGTAGTTTAGTAAGTCTCCCTCTAAGAAACGATATTCTATTCTATTGTGCGTTGTTTAATTGCCTCATAAAAAATCCAAAACTTCTTATACTCTTCTTCCTCTGTCGTTGCTGCTACTACCATGATGCTGATGCTGCTACTTATTTCATAATATTTATGTGAATACCATCACCGAGAACGAATATGGAAGGGGCCTAATATATCATTTCTTCTTTGAAAGAGAAGAAAAGAGAGAGCTGGAGACAGGACAAGTGGTATAATAAATAATTTTGTGAGAGGCCTTTCATCTCTCTCCCTAATTTTGTGCTAATTGCCCTGTAACTATATGTTCAAAACTTTAAAACATTTAAATGCAGAGGGTATATAAGTATACGCGTAGAAGGTACGTACTTTTAGGCATGTAGGTAGAGTCCCTTCTCTCTCTGTGTGTAAGCTTTTTGTAATGAAATGGACATGAAACAAATAAATCTTTTATTATGTTTACCTTGACTCAACTCCTTGAAATATATATTATGTGTGCGTTGTAAAGTTTGCAAGAGAGTTTATGGAACGGTAAAAATGTCAAGATGAAATGTTATGCGGGTAGTAAAGCAGAAACAAACCGATCCATTATTACCCGGTCGGTATCACATTTTAAGTATTCTCTCCTTACTTACCTATAAGTAATTACCTGCTGATATATATTTTTTCTCTTGGAATTGAACAGTGAGAGTTTCCTTTGAATTTTATTATCTACATTGTAGTTAGATAATAAAAAATACATTTAGATCCTATCATCAAGTATGTTTGTGATAGCGAACTTTTTTTTTCTACAGCTGGACGCAAAGTTAAAAAATAAAAGATGAGGCAGAAATCTTATCAGATAAATTGTTTTTTACGGCAAATAAAAATCCCCTCCTATTTATGTGCTGGACCTTTTTCTAAGAACAAAAAGACATCCAATTCCCATTGAATATTATTATAAAAACTAGTGTTTTGTATGCCCTAACCTGTCTTATAATCTTGTGTTATTGTACT
Source organism: Paronellides praefectus (assembly GCA_027744595.1). Classification (NCBI taxonomy): domain Eukaryota; kingdom Metazoa; phylum Arthropoda; class Collembola; order Entomobryomorpha; family Paronellidae; genus Paronellides; species Paronellides praefectus. The sequence goes on along the minus strand of JAITYZ010003090.1, from coordinate 22,196 downwards.
TTTGACCGTTTTGCTCCATCAATTTTTAGTACACTTTTATTGTATGTTTTGACGTTGCGTATTCGTTACTTGGCTCGATATGGCACTTTTCTTAAGTACGGGTATTTGGTCGGTCACTTGTAAATTTGTAAACACAAGTTGAACAGTATGACATTTGCACAACAATTAAAGTTACTAACATATAGTTTTCCATTTGTTCTTACAATCGGTCTAGCAAAATTCAAATGTTGCCCACTTCTTCTGCAAGTCAGCAAAGTCTTATCCAAAAAAAACCCAAAACAATTGCAAGCTTTCGTATGTTTTTTTTGTGCCCGGATGTATTTAGAGGCAAATCTTTAGTTTGTTTTGCGTGGTGCCCAGTGGAAATCGAGTTGAATTAAAGAGACAAGTGAAGTGACTGCCTGTGCCTGTCTGCATTCTGAAGTAGTTAAGGATTAGGGATGATGATGAGAGGCGCCACATGTTTGTATATATATCAATATATCTATCGACCTATCACCTATGCATTTCACTTACTTCCGTTTCAACGAACGAACATGATAAATGGTGACTAAACGTCTCTATCTACCTACAACATGATTAGCATAATGTTGCTACTGTGTATTGTTATTTGGAACCGCGGGTTAGTATGGTTACATATAAGGATATCATCTAGTCTGTCAACACGATAACCCGAATACGGTTTGAATAGAGTTGAATGGATGAAAACTACGGTTTTTCGAAACTGATAGCCTATCACCCCGGCTTGAATCCTATTGATTTTTAGTCAAATCGGTAAACCTAACCGAGGAGAAGGTATTCGAAATAGTTCGAATGTCGTTTTATTGTCAAAACTTATGCAACAAAAGTTACATCAGTCAAAACGTTTTCTTGCGTGGTCCAAAAAATTAATGAGTCTGGAGAAACAAGGAGAAAACCTACCCCAAGCAACAAATAGCTGCCCTATCACATTCGTTCACTGAACTTTATAAATATTGGTATGTACACACGAAAAACAACCCCAAAGCAAGTTTAGACATTGTATAAATTTTTATAGATTTTCGTACCAGGGGGTTGACAATTTGACCTGGTATTCGGCCGAATTAGTATTTTTTTAAAGTATCGATTTCGGAAAACAGAATTAGAAAGTTCGTGAATGTTTCAGAAATATGTGGAGACGAGGGTATGTACGCAATATAAAACGATAAATAACAACTTAATAATAACAATGCAACCACTAAGACTTAAATTGTCTGATAGGTTCCTCTACAAAAATCAACCAATGTACCATAATAAAATAATACAGGTTCATTTGTAATATTTACTATCAACGTGTCAAATTGCTACTGTGTACCTAGTTTGTATACGATCAAGGCTTGTGGTAAATTGATCATTTGCTCGTTTTTGAGGGAGTCTTTTCTTTCCCTCCTTCGGGGGTTACAGTTTTGCCCCAAAGTAATAGCATTCGAGCCGTCATTTTCTAAAGACTATCATGGTAACAACAAAATCATATTTACTACATTCTGTCCTTTGAGAGAGATGTAGGTTTGTTTTACGCGTGTAGATATCAGCTACCAAAAACGGAATTTAAGAACCAAGTTTTTGTTATCGTGTCTACGTGCACCCAGCCTCACAGAATTAGCAAATATTTGTTCCAGCCTTGACTTCATCTCGCCCGCACTTCATGAAATAGAATTGTTAAATCCTATGTGTATACATAGTCAAGTATTTTGTCTTCTCTTTGAAAAGAATTTGGAGTAGATAAGCTTCCATTGGAAACATTCACAATCATAAAATGAAGCATACAAACATACAACTCTTTTGTTGTTAGAAAAAATGGCAAATTTATACAGAGGGAAAGTGAACCGGAAGTTACAGAATTTAGTCAACAATACGATTATTTGTCATGTAGGCTCCGTATAAATATACTTCACTTTAATACGAGATTATTAGACTGCTCGAAGAGTATGGTAGAATATATCTACTAAATCTTGTACCTGCACTGTCTTTCCTTCCTTCCGTTAGTTACCGCGATAACTCAAAAACGTTTTTTAATTTTGTTTTCGGTAATAGATAACTTAAGACCGTATAGCTTTGATCAGTTTATAAGCCAGCCGCTCACCTCTTCCATCTCAAAACTGCTGGTGCCTGAACAGTATTTTGTCATTAAACTAAAAAAATAGCAAACGACGTATCATTCGAAAGCTCTTGACTGGTAATACAAACAAAACCAGTGTTACTTTTACTCCACATCACACCCCATAGGAGAAAATGAGAAACTAACAAACTGTAAGTACAACAGCATATGTGTTACAAAAAGTTATACTTTTGATTTCTCGGGTATTCTTTATTACAGCTTATAGGACTTATTATGACTTTTACTCTCGCGTGCGAGCTTCAACCAACATATTGTGTTTTCGCTAAGTGGATTTCCATGCCTATCTACAAACACAGTGGTGTATAGGGAAATCAAATAAACTTTTGCGCTTAGCATGTTTTTTCATGATGAGTGAAAATTATACATGTATTCATTTTACTTTTTTGCTGCTGATGTTGTGTTGTAGTTTGTCTACTAGATTGGGAACATCATGTTCTGTGAATTTCATTTACCATACAGATCCACGGGATATATACCTATGCTATGTTTCCTAAAGAAAGAGTTTGATATTATAATGAAATGAATTCTTAATTCTCATCCCTGATCACAGTTTCAAATGTGACATTATTTTTGTAATTGTAAAGTTGTACATATTTATCCGTACGCGTGCAAGCTGAAAAGATGTATAAAATGAATGGAAAAGTAAAATTTCTACGTTACAGGCTGAAACCTGAATTTAAAAAGAAAACAAGGGAAAGTGAAAATCATAAAATATTTTGTGTAAATCGACCCTGCTCCAACAACTGCAACAACCAAACAAAATATCAACATTTTCTTGTTGCCATTAACCTAAACCAGACATAACAAACATGTTTCTCTGTGTTTTTTTTTCGCAAACTCCATTTTTACTTATTATAATCAGCCGTTTACATAAAAAATAATAAATCAGGTTTATACATGGAGGTCCAGAAAGAGATCCTTTTCTTCCTAATCCTTTAAGATCCAAACAGATATTTTATTTACCTTAATTGTTCGTTGAGCAGGCGACACAACGACAAAATGCTTCTGTTGCTGTTTTTTTGTGTGCCTTGCATTAACTTCACTGGCAACAATATCCACTGCCCATGAAATAGCAACAAACAACAAGAAACGACAAGAAATACGGACAACCATAAACACCATAAAAGCTTTCACTGCCACACGCTCCTCACGATCTAGAAACAGGATTTATTATCTTCAATGCAATATAAATTATATAGATACCTGCACACTTTGTTTATATATATTTAAAATTTATATACATATATACATTTTATATATAAGCAAAACCTAAAGGTTCACCACGGCATATATTACGTATGATAGTTGCGTTGTGTCCAACTGTGCGTGTAGGTATACATGTGTGTGTGCAAAAGTATGAGTGGTTGTCTCTGTGTCTAACTTTTTTTCGCAAGAGAAACTTGTAAGGAAATACATTTATCATTATATTTCGTTTTTGGTACAATTGTCAATTGCTTCTTGTCTGGATTCACTAATCAAACCTGTGCACTAATAATAATAATAATAATAATAATAATAATAATAATACGCTATATATCCAATATTCCTCATGAAAAATATAAAATCCTCCGAAAAAAAATAAAATAAATCTTCATTTTTCGTCGTTACAATACTTGTTTGTCTACTCACCGTAAACGATTATTATTTCACAGATGAACACGTGCGTTTGCCATTTAATGCTTTGTAAGCAGTTCACAAATCACTGAATCAATGACGTGGTGTCCCTACCAATCATTTTTTATTATCAATTACGACCAGGTTCAAAATCCGATTTATTCCATATCATCACAATAATCACGCTAATAAACGGCTATCAACACTGCTATAAATAAAGTAATATTAAAAACCAATGTGTATGCGTGTGTGTGTTGGTTGGACCTCAGTAAAAAAAATAGGCAGGCACCAATGCTTTTATTTTTGTTCACCATGGATTGTCACACAGTTTTCACCTTGGTAATAAAATAAATTGGCACAATTTCACATTTTATTGCCTCGTTTTCCCCCGTTTGGTTCTTTCCTTAAAGTCTCTATTCACAGCTCCCATTCGCCTTTTTCTTTCTCTCCCTCTGTATCGACACCATCATCAATTTCATTTTTCTTTTACCGGACTTGTGTGAATCGAGTTAACAGTTGAGACAAAACTGTTATTATTATTGCTGCTACTTTTCACATTCTTCCTCGTTATCCGTTGGATATAATATCGACAAGGACACTAAACTGCCACTCACGACTGCATTGAGGAAAAAAAACTTTATTGTTTGTTTCCTACTATTTTTTGTGTCTTGCTGTCGACCTGAACTCTCTCCACACAAGAGAATTTGACTAGAGGGAGTTGAGAAGTTTGACTGTGAGAAAGTAAAACAAGTCGTGCGAGGATTTTAGAGTAACTATACTGCCCTTTCTGCTGGTCAGCGAAGACGGAAGGATGCTCGCTATTTGTTAAACTGCCTACTTTTTTATGTAAAGACCTGAAAAGAGCTCGCAAATTTTCATAACGAACTAATCAAAAGGTGCTGTTATTGTTGTTGTTTTTGTTGTTATTGGGTACACACACACTTTCTCTGACTTTCCTGACTGTCTTTTGGAAAAGGCAAGAGACGAGAGACACAGTCAGACTGAGAAAGAGAAAGGGAGAGAGAGTTGCAAACCAGTCAAGTGAAGTAACGAATGACAGGAGAAAGCAAAGGTTTTCACGTTTTCCATCCTTCCGTTTTTCCTCGCGTGTGACGACGGCGGCAGCAGTATAGTGATGGTGGTGTTGGTGTGTGGGCTGCTGCTTAATCCAAAAAGTCAAAAGTAGCGTTTAGCTTGAGTTTCTCTGACAGAGAGAAGACAGCCAGAAGCAGCAGAGGAGTATCGCCTCTCTTCCTACCGAAAACCAAAACGGTTTAATCCTCCTCCTCTTCAGCCTTTGTTACGTTGGTATTCCTTCGTTTATGATGACTACTTTTTGATAGTCGTCCTTTACGTCGACTGTTTGTAAGAGTCTGTATATATTCATGTGCATTTGCAAAAGCGCCCTTTCTCCTGCCTACCAGTCCTAGCTGATCCGGTGTGCTTTCTCCTTCAGACTCAACCACATTCCTACATGGTCACGTTACTTAGGTCGTCTTCCAGAGAAAAATTAAGTTTTGGGCCTTTTGCCTCTCTCAGTTTCCTCCAAAGTTTCCACCACCACCAATGCTCTCCGCTCGTTTACTGTTTTTGATATCCAACACTCGCTCCCTGTTTAGCCTTTATTTTGGGCTGAGGGAGCCAGTACCCAAAACCGGAAAATATATGTAGCAAACCAAAGCCAACTGAGCACAAAGACACAGGGTTACTTATGCACAAACACACAGTATACATACATACTTCCAATACATTACCTACATACCTATACAAGTATGCTAGAAATCTTAATAAAAAATGGGAACAAAAAAGGTAGCACAAAAAATATTTTTTCCGCGAGGCAAAAATATCTGTGTGAAAGAATGAAGAATAATAAATACCAAAATATTATTATTATTTATCAACAAAAATATTGCACTTATTTAGTTGGCTGTGGAATCTCAGAGTTACTCATTCATTCATACGTATATATACATGCATTTCTCCCAGTGAAAATCAGTCAAAGAAATAAAATCTCTACTTTTTTCTCCTTTTCTTCTTCACGTTTTATATATATTTCATTAGTAGTTCATTTTCACAGGAGAATCCATTGTTATGCTGAGATTTTTAGCCTTAACTTTTCGTCTCTTGCAGTCTCTAACACTCAATCATACCTATTCATTCTTTCTTTATGAATATTCCTAGTGAAATAAACCCCAGTAATACTATAAAATAGGACTGCATTGTGAAGCAAACAAACGTTATCTGTAGATAGAGCGTATCTGCATATATATCTCTAAGAGCGTAAAACAATGAGCGTTTTTTGTGCAGAGTTTCGTGAAATTTCGCTTAGCACCGCCAGAACAGAACATTTTTAATTGAAGAGCAATTTCAAATTCCTCTCATTCTCCAAAAGTACATATTTTAACCAAAGTAATACTACATTTTTTGTTGAAGGAGCCTTGACAAGTTTCAAGTTCTCCAAACTTTTGTATAATCCCTGTGTTCCTGTGTTAAAATGTGCTTAAGTTACGTAAGTAGGTAGGTTTTGTATAAAGTTAGGTTAAGTAAGTGGCCAACTGGACGGAGTGACAGACTTTTAAAAAACCGAAACGACTTTCGTTTCACTCAATTCCTAATGAATTGTAAGACGGGTTCGCTATACAACAAACATAAATGGAATCAAAAATTCTCGAAATGAAATTGTAGGTTGAATAGCAAAGCAAACAACAAAATTAAGTAGCACTTCTACACCAACAATAACATTCGCACTCTTCCTTCTCATCTTCATTTCATTCTTATTTGGTTCATTGTTATCTTTCCTTTTTTACTGCAAAGCTATGTTACCATCATCTTTTTATAAAAATCCCTGTGCATTTCTTAGCAGCAGAATAAGCAGCAATGAGTAAAAATAACATTTATTTTGTATTTGTTTCCTTCTTCTTATTTTTTTCGGTCTGCGGTAAAGAGTCAAGTCTCTGCATTTCTATTGGTATTCCGACTTTGCCTCTCTGATTCCAGAGCTTGTTTAGTTCTTAAGGTCTGGTAAAATTTAGTTTGGAATTTCAGACATCACCATTGCCACCGGCGGTCATTAATGGTGTTCCTACGTAAGTATCTGCAGTAGTTTTGGTATATATGAGAGGAAGTAGCAGAAAAATGGAGGCTACTAGAAAACAGGCAGACATTATTAAGAGAAAAATAACGGAACAAAGCCAAGAATTTATTTCATAAGTATTACCATTATTGGCGAAAGTAACAAATAGAAGAACAAAACGGTGGTCTTGGTGTGGTGACCGAAAAGTAGTCGAAAAAAAATCCCACAAGCACAATGCTCAGAAATAGAAAATGGTCAGAGAAAAGAATAGATACAAAAGTTAAGGAATCAACCATATTATTATATACTAGCAGCAGCAAGTGTGATGATATGCGTTTACCATATAAGCATACATGGTTGTAGCAGCATAGTGTTTACTTTATTTCCTCAAGACATTGGGAGAAAGAAAGTGGTGGCTCAATAAAAACTATATTGCTGCTGTAGTGCAATGAAGGTTGAATAACTTTTCCAGTTTAGTATGTAGACTGCAAGAATGATAGATCTACTAGATATAAATGTACATACATATAAAACCTATACATACATAGTTTTTATGCTAAGACATTTTTTTTAAAGTTTGCTTTGTTGGAAACGTGGTAGTGTTGATTTTGTTGATGATAGTCGGCAGAAAATTGTTATGGCGTTGGCTTAAACTAAGAACGGGAGGGAAATTGGCCGCTTGATACAATAAAGACACTCTAAACTCTTTGCCACGTTTTGTATTTCGCTTTTGTAACATGTTTACATACAAATAACTGATTGTTGAGCACAAATACGTGCTTGGTTGAAAGTGAAAGATACTCTTTAAAATGATTTTACTACGAACATATATAGGCACCCCAGTAGGTATGCATACATTTTGTTGTTGTGATGTCCATCTTTTTTTTCTGAGCAAATGCCCACTGGCCAGTTTTAAACTGTTATGTACCCTGAACTTAGTACCTCCATATATTATAATATTGCGTACAACAAAACCACCACTTTTCCGTTCATTTTCATTGCTGCTGGTACTGCAGTGGTGTAAGTAATCCAATAGTACTACTGAAACATCATCAACAAACAAAATCTTTCAGTCAGCCGGAGGGATGCTACTACTGCTGCTGCTAGTTGTCCCACGATGCGGAAGCTGAATACAAAGAGTGGAAAAAATAGCCGCACTGCTACTTTTACCCTGTATATAAAGCAACGTGGTATATGCTCTTCTGGAGTCACATGATAATGATGATGATGATGACGACGGGGTAATGTAGCGGAGCGTATTGTAAAACCTTTAATATTAAAATAATTTCAACATTTCCCTGTGTACTGCTTCCACACAGTCAACGCTTGACTTGGACCAGGACGAAGCCCATACAAAAAGAAAGGAAAAGGTGTATTTCGACATAAAGTTTTATAATCGTGATTTGGGTAGTATATGAATTGTGATGCAATAGGAACATTATCCTTTGTGGACGATCCCTAATAACAAATATAAATAATGAGAATGGTATATGTACACTACATTAACTTGTTCACTTGTTCCATGAACAAAATGGAAACAGAGGTTTTTTAGAGTAAAAAAAGTAATAATGAAAATGAAGTTTAGCACAATAATTGAATATCTCTGTGCAAGGGAAGTAGATAAACGATGGAGTAATAGCCAAATGAGGGGGAGTTCAATGAAAATGAAATATTTGGGTACTACAAAAAACGGCGCAGTAATGGTAACAACAGACACATTTCATTTTCCTCCCTAAAAACAGGAAATGAAATCCGCAAAACCCAACCCACAAATCCATAAAGGCAATGATTAGGAAAAAATTGAGAATATATTACTTTCCATGATTTTCAACGTTTATTTATGCGGTTTGTTTTACCGTATACATCCAAAATATCATAGCATATAATACACTTACAAACGAAACATGATCCCCAGAAACAACTCATATTATAAAAAAAACTCACAGTTCCTCGAAATAAGGTCAATTTTCTTTATACATTTATTTCTCTTTTTTCCAAATTGCAAAATCCATTTACACATATAAATAAATAAGCTAAAAAATATAAATAAATCGTTTCAATACAACAGTATCAACTACAATAGATACTATATAACACTCTACAAAATATACTTCACTTCAAGTATAAATTTTTGTTTTTCATCTTCAAAAAAAATCATCGTCTATCGTTCGAGTTCCCGGCTTTCTTCTTCTCCATTTATTTCCTTTGTGTTTTCAAGATGCAAGATGATCGGGATAGTGATATAGTGAAAGCTATAATCCAGACAACACCACAGCATCAGCAACAACAACACCAATAACAACAACAACTACAACAACAAAAACTTCAATATCATCCAATTCCTTTTTTCATGCACGTGCGGTTGTAGTATTAGGTTACTACATGATTGTATGATTGTAGTATGTATGGAAGTATCACTGCAATAATACAATTCAACTTTACCACCAGCATAGCAGCACGAGCATCGTCATCATCACCAGAGAGGAGAAACTTATACGAAACTGCCCACCAGGAAAAATATATCATACGTACCTATGTATATATAATATACACATTTTTTACCTATGTACATGGAAATATCAAAAGTACCAATGCGCCATCATATATTTGATTTCCAATCTACTAGACGTATGAACTTCAAGAGAAAGTTTATTAGGTTGGATGCGGGGAATGTGCTGTAGTGAACAAAGGGGAAAGAAATGTATGGGACGTTTTGATGGAGTGACTGTCTACTGTGTGTGGAGCCATATTCGTCCAATAGTTATAAACGTGTACACACATGCCAATATATGTATACTCTACTCTGAAGTTGTGTGCTAACCCCCAAAAAAATCCAATCTCTCACTTGAATTTTCTTGCTCGTTTTTTCCCTAATAGCATTCACGACGAAGATGATCATCGTGATGACTTGGGTGGCCGCCATACGACGACAAAGGGTATAAAAGATTTAGATGAAAACCAGACCAGACGGCAAGGCAGATGAAGTTGTGGTAGCAGCAAAAAAAAATGAAATATGTACAGGTGGAGAGGGAACACTGAAATACATCACTTTTTTCATTTTCGATACTCAATACCACAAGCAGCAGCAACAACAACAACAGAAGTAGCAGCAACCTTTTTTTCACTTTTCATCCAGTGTCCCTCTTTTTTACTGATACTGTTCAGTTTCTTTATTTTTGATTATTTTTTTTCTTCTCCCTCTTGCTTGGCTTTTTAGTGTACAGGGAATGTCGTCGTGTTATACCTTTCTTACAACTTAGGAAAAGGAAATTCCGAGAAGGAAACGACGGTAAAACAATTTTTCTTGCCGTTTGCCAAAAAATCTAGAAGGGAAAGCAAGAAAAACCTTTTCTGTCCTCTTGTTTGCCTTTTGCAAAAAAAAACGCAGATGAGGGAAAATAGGACTCTTCTCTTCTAACATCATTGCACGCCATCCCTCTTTACTCCCTTTCTAGCTCTTTTCTTCCTTCAAAGGGCTTTTTTTAGCATCATACATATGATGATTGAACTGGAAGTTTGGGCCTTTTGCGTTTGAAGTATAAGCAGCAAGTGAATATATTTTTTTTCTTGGAGCGAGATCCGAGGGATAATATATACAAAAGGCCTACTTGTATTTGCATTAGCATTACTTATGATGGTGGCGGCGACAGTCGTTCTCATTCCTATGCATGAATATTACGTATTATGTCATTATGATGACTTTGATAATGGTCTACTTTGAGCGTTTTCATTTCAAGTTGACGGGAAATTCTTCCCTGAAAAACTTTACTGACGTCTGGAATGGTATTATTACAGCTAGAGCAATTGTGGTAGAACCCATCCTTGACTATCTACTCACTCTTTTCCAAGTTATTATTATGGTGGTGATTGGTGATGATACTGCTTTACTAGTGAAGTCAACTCAAGTCTTTGTATTAGACACACGCGAGTTAAAGCGCGTACAACGATATTATTATTATTACTATTAAAAAGGATGGTGAAGATCATGATGATGACGACAGTGACGACGAGGACGTAGAGAGGATGAAGAATGAAGTTGTTTGGCTCCATGCCTGCCTCCAGCTATGTATATAATACGAAATGAATGTCTGTCTATTCTTTATCTAAATCTGGGATGATGTGTTTGTCTGATGGGGTTTGTGTGTATTTAAGCGTAAGCCACGGTGCTGCTGTCGCAGTTTGTCTGTAACCGGGGAAAAAAAGATAATAATAAAAAAATCGCTCTAGATGAAATAGTAGTGGAGTTTGTGAAAGTGGTTGTCCTGATGGGTTTAAGTTTTAGTTCTCAGTGACAAATGAAATATATGAAGATGAGAGGAGAGTGAGTGTAATGTAGTACTGCCGTTGTCACACTTGCATGCTAGTGGTGTCACGTTGTTTGTATGTGTAACAACTTGATGTTCCTTTTATTAAATTGTAAAGAGGGCAAAGTGTAAAATAATAAGGGAAGAACAAGATAGAAAAAAATAGAAAAATAATGAAGGCACCATCAGCATCCTCCCTTTCTTCGTCAACGATGACACCATCCTTTTTTTCATGAAACAGTTTCTCCATCCACGGAAGAAGCACGCGTAATAAAGATTTTTTTATTGGTAAACGAGGCCACTTTACTTTCTTTCTAAATAAATGAGGGAAAAAGCTAAGAGAAAATAATGGTCATGTCGTGAGTTGATAGGGCTCAAAGGAGAACCGTTCATCGAGTAAGGTATTCCAGTGGCACTCATTTCATCGATATTCTACTATTCATCATTTTTTGATATTGTCTTCCAGTATGTGACATTGGTATGTAGACAGCTCCTTGCTTCTATAACCTGGCAGCATATCTTTGTTAGAGTGGATACGACAGGAATACAAATTGTGTAACTTCACTCGATTTAACATTGGCTTGCAAACAGGGTAAAAATTGTATTAGTTGTTTGGACGTACCCATCACATTTTGAACTCATAATATACCAAAGAAGCTGGAGCATGATGGTCCATGATCATGATGACGATCAGGAAGCAAGAGGGAGAAAGGAAAAACAAAAAAAATCTTGCTTAAGTTATTGCACACGAAGTCACGAACACATGGATTTTTTGGGGAGGTGATATCAAAACCACCAGTTTCCTCTTGCTTTTCTCCAGATCAAGACCAATGACTATTGCTGTGCAGGGTTTGTTGTGTGAACTTCTGTTATTCATTAAGTGGAACAGAGTTTGCGGCTTTTTAAAAATCAAACATGTTGGTCTGTCCGTCAGGGGAGGAGAAAGATGACACTGATCAATATTGATGATACAGTGAATTTCTTGTTGAACTCAATTCAGTATCGAACAACGCAAAAATGACAATGACAAAATCTTCTACTGCAACATTCTACCGTTTTCTTGGTAAAAGTATTTTAGCAACAACGTAGTTCAGTTACGTTTATATTCAGATACGTATGCATACAAATAATTAATTTTATGACTCTCAATGGAATTGCTTCCTGAAATATATACTAGCGAATATGAAACAATACTTTTATTTTGGAGCCACAGTAAATACCTATAAGTTACTACTTATAACACTAGTTATATTTTCTTGTATCTTCCTAAAAACCTGCGTATCTTCTTTACAACGTTGTTTAGCCAGTTAATTTATGGTTTGGAATTATTGGAATTCCCCACCACCACCGCACCACCTTTACCAACAATTCCACCAACAAAACCTAGACATTGTCCGGACATTTGCCCAATTTGGTGAATGAAGGAATTTATACGTGCCACAATTTTGATCAGGCGTAGTACATTTTCTGGAATTATCAACACGCCAAGCAACACCACCACCATCATCACAACTGGAGACGTTAGAGTTGGTACGAGCATGGCAGTACCAAACACGGAAGAAACTGTAAAATAGTGGGATTACCTCATCGATGTCAGGAAAATAAGTAGGTTTTTCCTCGTTACTCCGCATGATAACTCTATGATACTTGCAAGTTGTACACGCAGATTATTGGATAGTTCTTTCAGATATTCCAGGGGAAATATATATTGCCATATTACCATTATTATTATCATTATTATTATCAAGACTTTCCTGGCAAATGATTATGGTTGGTGAGCTGTTGGGCTGCGTAATCTATTTTTCTCCTTTGCTAAATAATAACATGTATTTTAACATTTAGAAATACAAACCTTCGTATTCATAATTTAACAATAATAATATAAAATGATAGTAACATTTAAAAATAATAATAATAATAATATGTACACGTATTTCATTTGCTACCTTTTCGTGCATAGGCGGATGGTAAAACAATGCATGTTGCCGGTTGAAATGGGAAACAAAGGAGTAAAATGAAACCAGTCATTATTATTATATCGTGCTTACACAATATGGTGTGGTCTGTGTGTGTGTGTGTGTGTGGTATCGGTGTGGTTTGTGTTTGTCTCCGATGACTACTTTCTTTTTGGTTACACAGCGCTAGGTTTCTGATTCTTTAGTCTTGTGTGAGAGGCCACATATAAAATAGTAATTCGGTTTCAAAAAGGCTTGAAAGGTTATCCTCGCCTTCTGCTTGTTAGTATGCTTTCATGCTTTGTATAATATGCACTATACCAAACGAAATTCTTACATAGCTTCCAGCTTGCTATGCATGTTTTCTCGGTTGTTCTTTACTCTCTTCTGATGGCGAGTGCGGACATGAAATTTTGCACACGTCGTCGTCAGAGATTCATAGGATGCCGCCACACACCATCACTCGCCATGAATTCTGAATTCCTTGCAAAAGAGCAAAATGTAAAAGGGAAAGATACAACTTATCTGGTACATTTTAGATGTATTTGAGGACAAGGAAAGATGAATAAGAAGAGAAAAGTAAGCAATTCTCATTTTCCCTTCGTCTCCCTCCCATTTCTCTGAAATGAATACACAGTGAAAAAAAAGTTAACGATTTGTGCCTAGAAATAAAAAAGTAGTATGTATCTATCTTCACAGCTTCATGCAGTTAAGTGGAGTTATTGTCTTTTTGCCAGTTAAAACCAGTTTAGCAGAAATACAACACCACACATATATATACAAACCCTCTTCACAGCAGACCAGCACCAGACCAGATAACAAAATGGAAAATGTATAATATTGTATGATGCCAATAAAGAGTTATATCAGTTTTGAAAAGAAAAATTACCTATGTAGTTGAGTTGGAAACGCAAAAGAGAAAACGGAAAGGAATAAAGCTAGATGGGAGATGATAAAGTACTTCATTCATATGTATGTATATATGGTCATGCTAGAACTACTAATAGTATTCTTGTTGTGGCATTCATATATATGCGGATGCGGCTCTTTATATTTTCCTCACAAGGAAGAAAATAAATGGAAGTCCAATGGAAATCAAATCATCACAGTCAGCAGAGTTTTTAGGCATGCAATGGTATGAGCAGCATTATGGTTATGGTTACTATTATATTATGTAAGTATGTACATTCAAATAATATATAATATATACCATGATTATAGTTTTGGTAACATTCTTCCTTTTGTTCTTCACAAATCTACTAAATCCAGAGGAATGATGAGGACGATCACAAAACTACATTGCAATGCAACTGTATAAATAATATATGTATTTTTTTTGTTATGGATAGGACGAGAGGAGGCAAGAGGAACAAATGTAATAACTCTTATCTTTTTGACAGAATGAAAGAGGAATCTCTGGTGACATCTCTTCTTCTCCTTCTGTGAAATGACTTTGAAAATAAATGAATTGCTTTTGTGTATTTACTTACTCTTATGTTTCATGATAGAATAGAAACAGCAGCCACGTCGTAGTTTCTTCTCTTTTTATCCTTCTTCTGGATAGTGGATATTACTAAAAGCACAAAGAGTGGCCATTTCACTCTTTACAAGTTATAAAAAATCTCTCTTTTCTGTACGCATTAAAAACAGGCAGAATTTTATTTACCCATGTTGCTTGAAGAGTTTTGACTGTTGTTGTACAAAATGCGGGTTGATTCTCAAGCTAAAGATTCCCAATCCTATTTACAGTTTTATTTGTTTCTCGGACAATAATCAAATCACACTTGGCAAACAACCCGTCTTAATACATACAATGATGTGCTTAGCATTCATTGACAAATAAAATGGATGAATGCCTTTCCCTTTTGTTTCCTTTAATTCAATTTCCGTACTATGTATTATTTTTATTATTATCTCAACTATCCATGCATTCAGTCATGTGTGTAAACATTTTCACTTGAATTAAAGACAAATGGCCTCAATTTAAAAAAAACCATCAAAATACATCCATCATCCAAATCAACTGAAAAAATGTCAATATAAATTATAATGTTTAACAAACATCGTGTAATAAGGATTTAATTGAGATAATAACAAATAACGGGAAATTATTTATTTTACAAATCATAGAAAATTCATACATAAGTCAGCATATCACACTCCACACTCCACACACACGTGTGGCATTATTTGTTTGTATACTTTTCCATCTATGAACATAACCGCTTATGCTCACAACGCCCCAAACTACTTTGTTCAGAATAGACAAAGCGGCGGACAGCTTTAAACCCGTTGTGACAGTCATTATTAAAGGAAATGTAGCAGAGACTAGAGACAGAATAGTGGGGATACATGATGTATGTCATACACATTCATTACATTACACTTTTTAAAAAACCAACAAGAGAACTACTGCGTGAACTCTTGTAATGTTGAAATCTCTCTCCTACGAAATATCTATACGTAAAACTGTGCTCTTTGCTGTGTGGCTAAACCAACCAAACAGCAACAGCTCAGCTTGCTACTACTTGAGAAAAAAATCTCCATCCGCCGTTCGTCCGTCCGTATGATGCGTTTTGTTACGGCTGTGTGTGTATTGTGAATTGTGGTTGTTTCTTATCCTTTTAGAGTGAGACGGAGGCGACTTTTGGTAGTTTTAGAGAAGGTGAATAACAAGATTGCAAGCAATTCTTTGAGAATCTTTTGCAGAATTACAGACCGTCTGTTTTTTTTTGTTTAGCGGCTGGCTGTTTGTTGATGATGATAGCATCTAGTAGATGTAAAACTAGGAATATAATATATAGTTAAACAGCCAACTTGAAGTTTATTATGATGGTCTGCTCGTTGATTGTTTAATTATTATTGTTGTTCAGTATTTTGTTTTTTTGTTGTTGACGTTGATCGTGTTGATGTTGTGACTGTAGGGAATGTGGTGGCGTTCTTGTGAGTGGGAAAGTAAAGTAGATTTAACAGGAGAGATACTATCGTAAAAAGGAGTGCTAAGCCAGTTAGAAGACGACCGGATATAATTTGATCAGAACAAAGGCAAAATAAAATCTTTGTGTTATGCTTTCCTTGTTGCTATTGCTACATTAGTCAATTAAGTTACCAGTTAATTTCGACATGTCACGTGGTGAGGATCCACTTGCTTGGAGAAATTAGTCAGTAGAAGTTGTCATCAATATTTATTTAGTGCTGGTAAGTTGCTTTTATGTTATATTATCAGTTTAATGTGTTCAAAGGCAATCAGCTGATATTTATGTTACCAGTATACACTGATTAATATTCTTGATAAGATAAAGAATGTGATGTGCATGTGCGTATTGAAACTTAAGCTTTAGTGATTATTCTCCCTTAAAATATTCTTTCACTAAATACTGCTTACCGATGTGCTGTGAAAAGTCAAGTTAGTTTTTTCTATAACATCTGTACGTTGTCCAAGAATCTTGGACCAAGATGACAGGACAAACGTGACACAACTCTGACTATACCAACCTTTTTTTGCTTGCATTTTTGTTATAGAAAGTTAACATTTGTTCCATTTCATCGAACGCTACTGAAAACAAAACAAAAGGTCAAAACACGCCGCATTAGCAACATATCTTATAATATATTGAATACATAACATAAACATTGAAAACATAGTTTTAAAAGGTTTAAATTGAGCAAGATGTGGCTTTGTTTGGCTTTGTTACGATTATTATGGTCCAATATTGATTCAATAGTATTGAATAATTGTTAAGAACGAAAATGTTAGTTTGACCACAAGTTTAAGAGACGTATAACTTATATATTAATTAAAAACATTTAATTTGTTTGTGTAGGTAAGGTGTGAAGAGAAATTTGACTGAAATCCAAAATGGCTCACCCGTCATTATGGAGCTCCTATTTGGATATCCCACTGGTGACAAGGGCTTACACAACAGCATGCGTAATAACGACCCTTGCAGTAGTAAGTTACACATCTTACACTGCATACTTATTCATTATTATGCCGTGTATAATTAAAATAATAATGTACCTTTCTTATTTTTTGTAATTTACAGCAAATGGAAATTGTATCTCCGTATGACTTATATTTCAATCCGATTCTGATTGTACAGCATCATCAGGTATATTATGCGATATGCAAATACCTTGTAACTTATTTTCTGGTTTCTAAATTAATATTTGTTATTTTGATAGTGGTGGCGCCTTATTACGACGTTCCTATTTTTTGGAACGTTAAGCTTCAATTTCGTATTCAACATTATTTTTACTTATCGCTACTGTCGCACACTTGAAGAGAGTTCATATAGGGGGAAAACTTCCGATTTTGTGATGATGTTTATTTTTGGTGCTGTTGCAACTTTGGTGAGATATTTATTTAATGTTTTTGTTTTACTGTAATAATCTAAGGGAAGAGAAAATGGAATTAATTTGAACCTTTTTATGCAGGCTATTGCCTACTTTGCCAACTTAATTTTCTTGGGACACGCTTTCACGTTGATGCTCGTCTACGTATGGTCTCGCCGTAATCCAATGGTGCGGATGAACTTTTTCGGAATCCTCAATTTCCAAGTTAGTCCAGCTTATATTTTAGTTTATAAATGAACATACCAATAACAATATTTAAAAAAAAATATTATAACAATCCTTTTTTATGATTGTTGTAAGTTTGAACTACCATATTTACAATTCTCAAAACAAGAACGTTTTATTATTTATGGATTTATTTAGTAATAAGTAAACCGTATATTCTAAATGTCTTCTCTTTTGCGATCGGTTCTCAGGAAAGCCCTTTTTGACCCAGTTGAGGAGGACCCAAACTACAATCCGTTGCCAGAAGATCGACCAGGTGGATTTGATTGGGGCGCTCCTCGTCCTCCTCAACCAGAAGATCAGCAGCAGCAGCAGCCTCAACAGGAACAACGCCAAAATAATGACGATCACCCTCATGCCGATTGAATTTAATTTTTATTTATACTTTACCAAAATCAACAACTTTATATTATCCAAACATACAAAATATTATGATGTATGTATACGTACATAATAAGCTACAATAGAACTAAAATAACATTACGTGAACTGATATGCAGCATTTTTGAAACCAAAACATTAAGACAATTAATTGTTTAAAACAAAACGATACCGTGCACTGTTCATAGCTTTTTGTGATAGAATATGAGGAGGGGTACTAACTACACAACATGAGCAACGTTATTGTATGATTGTTAATTAGAATATTGTTTAAATGCTCGTATTTATTATTATTTACATTAAATAGATTGTATTGTGGGCCGAAAATGTATGAAACAGTCAACAAAAACTACATTGCGTTACGAAAAAATGATGTATTATATTATATAATATGTACTACTTGAGCAGTCAAAAAATGTGATTGTTCCAGGAGTTAAATATTATGTCGTGGAATGTACTAGTTAATATGTATATAATAAAATATGCAGAAGATTGATATAGGTTACTCAGGTAACGTACATATTATTGTTATTGTTATCAACTCGAATAATGTAAGCTTTAAATGTGCACTGGTGAGATGTACTTTGTACTAGCCTTTACAACCTAATTGTTATCATCTCGTCATTAAAATGGAAAATAATGTTTTACATACTTTTCATCTTATATGTAACGATTTTGTTTATTCTCCATTCCCTTTTTACGTTGTATTGACGTCAAGATCAAGGATAATCAGTTTACATGAACTCAACATATATATGTAATAGTCTTCAAGTCTACGTGGTGGATTGTACACTTTCTAGTTCTTTGTAATGTACTTGTTAAGAAAAAATAACGTCATAGTTTTTCATTTTATGCCTACCTGGTCTGGTTCCTACGTAATACCTGTTTACCAATCAAGTTTTAGTAAGGAGAACTCATGTTCCAGAGAGAGATGAATCATGTGGCGGTATCCAACAAAGAGTTTTCATATAAAAATCCATTTTTTATTCGCTAAAGCAACATGACATGATGAGTGGCAGTTGAGCTAGAAAAGAGTAGGTGGTATATGGAGAAAGCAGCAGGTAAATGAATCATCGTTATTTGCCACATTTTACTTTGACAGATAAAAGGGAAATGTATTACTTAGCGAGAGGGGGAATACCTATATTGTGTTTGAACAGAATGGGAACTTAATGGGCATACCTATGTTTGCAAAAGATGCTCTTGTATTTGATTTCGTTTTCGCTAAAACTCTACCACAGCGATATCATCACCACAGATCAAACCTTTTCTCAATCTTTTATGAATGGAAAAGGTAGACTATCATAATCATGATAACAACCCTTGAACTTTATACCAAATAATTTTCATGGTTATGATGATAATGATGTAGTGATGGATATGTGACAAGGGAGGAATAATAATCATGCAGGTACAATGCATATTGCGTCATGGATATAACTAGAACTTGAATTTCAAGTGAGTAGTACATATATCATTGATTCTGATCACGTTACGACGTATTGCATGATACAAAAATTATTTAAATAAACCTGTAAGCTGCAATAAAGCTTCCAGAAATCAAAAACAAATATTTAAAATTTAACTGCTTGAATTTGAAATAATAATCTAAAAAAACGTTATTTAAAATACCACTGAAGCTATCTGGAGGACATATAGGTCTCCAAATACTATGCAAAACGTGGAAGTTCACTAAGAGATATCATAGTAATTTTGTTGTCATGAAAATTATTTTTTGACTTTATTGCATGAATAAGAGAAAACGTGTCACCGGTATATGGCCAGGGTGAACTGATTTGGCTGGTTCCAAGCTAAGATTCCAATCACGAACGGAATGAACGACCGACAGAATACACGAAACGTTCAAGGTAAAAATAAATAGCCTCGGCGTATATCAAGCTATTTGTAACAGAAAAGAATTACTATTCGAAGAAACTTAACAAATTTAACCCGAATCGGTAGAACCCATATTTTTCAACGCGATTCGTTTGATACCACCCCAAGCAACACCTTGTTAGTAAGGTGATCCTCTGTAATTAAAAGAAATATCGTTCACAGGGGTGAATTATTGTTGGACGCAAAATTCTGCATAAAAATAGTGATTTATTAAGAGCGCAAATATCCTGGTGTTAGCTTTTCATGTATGCACTTTTGGTATTGTGTGTTTTTTAGATGTTCAATAACAAAATACTCTGCTGGAGTGTAGATGAATCTACACCCGAGTATATGTACTTGTTTTAGTTGTTAAGTCATAAAATACTCCGGTACTCAACCGCACGCCAAACACTAGCTCTTAAAAAGAAAGAATATTTTTGGTACAAAAGAATTGAACAGATTATTATTGTTACGAGGTGACAATCTCCGCTGTAAAGATTCCTGGAGCGTCCCTATCAAACCCAGTGATGGTAATGAAATGAATGTTCTATTTATGAGATGTATCTCACAAGAAAATGGCTTATTTAAAGTGAACGCTACCATGTAGTAAATTCATGTATGTATTTGTATATTAGTTCAAGTGTATATTATTATCCGTTTGGAAAACGAGAGGCTCTATTGTCTGTTCCAGTTATTGTTAAAAATGTCAATTATTACGCACACGTAAAATTTCAAATAGCATTTTTTTTTTGTCAAACTCCTTCCACAGTACGCGATATGGTATCAACTATTGTTAAATATGAATACATACCACACATATACTAAAAAAAGTACATACGCATACGACTAACTCTTGTCGAATATAAATTTGACTTGGAAAACGTTCATGAGAACAAAGTTGTTGAAGGCAAATCTTGTCATTAGGCAGGTTGCGTCATCTCAACATCCAAATGTCAGGGTAAATGTTCAAATATAAATGGTCGTACCCAACCCAAAAAAACCGACACAACATTTAAGCAATATTATACTGTCATAACTATCATTCTGAAACGTACCGACTAATTGTAAGCATGGTGAAAGTGGATATCTCTCGTTCACTAAAATATTGTAAGCAAATAAATTAGGTAGTTTTGTTACTACCAACGCTTTCCAGCCGCAGCCCCGCGAATCTCACTTTCTCTCCTTTTTATACATTCGTGTATGTAATCAAAAGAAAGAAAAAAATGTAATGAAGAGACGTGCTGAAATAATTGGAGACTTTGTTGATACGATGATCAAGATCATATTTTCTGTAACCAAGTCAACTTAACAAGACAACTTTCTTTTCGTTTGGAAATATTATCATACTTCTAAAAAATATTATTAGTGAAATTTCTTGGTTACGACTTTTTTCAAATTACATATGAAAGCTTGTTGCCTTTAGAAGTCTGCTGGTGAATAATATTCTGTAAGGATTCGCCTTGACCTGATATGCATTTTTTAGTAAAATCCATCAAAAATACTACTGAATGGATTATTTGCTAGAGAAGCTTGGTTTTTGGTTTGTAAGATGTTGGAATTGAAGCAAATTATGAATTAATCTCAAATACATAGCACCATATTTACTTGTAATTGTAATATCTTTAACGCGATGAATTAGATGAACTCTCATATTTAACAGAAAAGACAAAGACATCATAAGTTTTTTTTTCGTTCAAAATACTTTTTTGTTTAAAAAAATGTTTATGAAGTTTTACCTTTGCAGCATTAAGTGGAAACTGGAAGCGAAAATGTATATATAACACAAGTCGTGTATGAATACTATGAATGATGTGAAATTCTTTATCGCCCACAACAACAGCTCTGCAAATTAAATCCTGAAAGGCTGCATTTTCATTGTATTAAGGTCTACGAAGTATAAGACCCTCAACATTGACCAGCATGTTTGTTCCACACGTCCCACTATGAACAAGTCCTCTAAAAGGGTGGCGAATTTTTAAACTGTTCTCAGGAAACCGGACCTTAGTATCAGGTCAACTGATATGGTCCTGGGTATAGGAACAAATAGCTCGTTATCATTCCACTCAAACCTATTCGTGTCATATCTTCATCATTCAAAAAGTTTTAGCAGAAGCAAATTATTCTTGAAGTGCATCAACAACAAAATAGGTACATGTAAATACCGTCACTTATAATTTCACAAATATATAACTGCTCTAGACATTATAAACATTTTAAAATTTATAAGTACTTAATTCAACACTTATGATGAAAAACTGAAATATGACTAAAGCAAT
>JAITYZ010003089.1:0-13962 GCA_027744595.1 Paronellides praefectus | reverse complement strand
ATACAATCATTTGGGCTCAATGATACTCTTATCCTGGTTTCTGATGGAGGCCTCCTTCCACTTAATGTTGACCATTCATAATCTCATATTCATCAAAAAGCACGAGATGCATTTGACCATCTTTCCCATTCTCCTTCCTACCAATGTTGATAATCGCACAATATTATTTGAACGTGACTACAAGGTAATTAATAGACTTTATCCATGATAAGCAATTTGTACAATTAGCCAAAATATTTTCTTTAAAATTTAATTTTGTGTTTTCGTTCAACAGAAAAATCAGGACTTCAACAACAGAGCCTTTATCATTTACACGTTTTTTTGTTTAATTATATTTGCCGGGTGCGTTATAGCAATGTATCTGGATGCGGATACAGTGGAAAGGGGCCTTGGTCCAATGTCTTGTACTCATGATGAGAACAACGTGTATATTGTGGGACGGGAGAACGTTAGTAATGAGGAAAGATTAGCTAGGAACCAATTTTACCTTGAAAATGGGTGTACATTTTTCTTGACCAAATGAATTACGCTGACATTTTGGCGTTACCCCCCGGCTTTTTACCTGTAATCAAGAACCACCTGGCCTACTACATTGACAATAACTCTTTTACATACAAAAAATATTTATCGTTGTGTTTAAACCTTTTGTTATTGTTGTTGTTGCCCAAGTCTATAAAATACAGTTATTTTTTATATAAAGAAAAAACAAAATAAAAATACTGTTTTTAGTCAAAATACCAAAGTATTTTAAATGCGCTTTCCTTCTTCCTTTTTAATTGTTAAACTAAACATTCTATTTTAGAAAAGTAGTTGGCATTTGGCATAACAAATTTTCAATGAAAAGCAGGGGAAAACTACAAAAGAGATTTTCACAAGTTGACAAAATAGAAAAAAAAGTATTTTAAATATCAATCACATGTCACATGGCTAATTTTCCACGAATATATTAATGTGGTACAACTCCATCTTTCATCAGGAATAGAATGTGGTACAGAACGACCAAAACACCGAAAAAACTGGTGTATTTATTAGCTTAGCTGGCTAGTAACAAGCAGAGAACACAGGACAATGAAGAGATATCAGGTTACCCCATAATGCATTGGAAACTTTATCTCAATCAAGTTTTGAGCCAATTAAATTTAGATAATGTTTGCTGAAGACCGTTATACAAATTGACCAAAATGTTCACTGATACCAAATGCACCACCGCTTCATTTACAGGATCTACAGATATATTATATGCAAGTAAATAGAAAATCATATCAGGCACTTGAATTGAGCTTACATTTTCCCTTATCTCTAGTCCATCACAAATAATAGTAAACAAGTCAAGTGAAGCCCTAAATTTGTTTTGCAGCAACCCCAGTAGTTTTGGATCAGAAACCTTGTGACTAACGAGGTTAAATTCATATGACTTGCTTGGGTGTATAAATACAAGGCTTCGGGGAAAAAAGGTGCATTGATTAATTATCTACTCTGCTCCTTGCACTCTGCGCAGCAACTTTGACAATAACTTATTTTAAAACATTAAAGCAAAACAAGAAAAATGCTTGAAATTAGTGCATTATTAACCACAGCCCTTGTCATTCTTTTTGGATGGCTTTTGGTCAACAAACTTTTAAAATCAAAATGGAAAAATCTACCTCCAGGTAAAAAAACATCATTTTCCAGTACAAAACAGATTGGGTTTCCAATAAATGAGTAACGTTGCGTTGGTTTAAAGATTTAAAAAACAAAATAATCTTTATTTTAATAAAGGTCCTGTTGGACTCCCAGTAATTGGGAATCTCCACCAACTGGCCAAGGGAGGTAAACCGTTACAAGTGATTCAGCAGTGGAAAGACAAATATGGTGACGTGCTGGGACTTCAACTGGGTAAATACAGGTAAGTTCACCAGTTTACATCATTCTTTTAAAATGTTCAATGATTAAAAAAATATTGCGTTTTTAGAGTTGTCATTTTAAGTGGATATGAAACAATCAAAGAAGGATATTCCATGATGGAGTTTTCTGGACGCCCCCTAATCAGACCATTTGAAGAAATCTCCGGAGGAGAGAAACTAGGCCTGGTATTATCAGAAGGACAACCTTGGGTAGAACAAAGACGATTTGCTCTAAGAAATCTAAGAGATTTTGGTTTTGGGAAGAAGTCAATGGAGTCCTTCATTCATGAGGATATTACCGAGCTTCTGGAAAGTTTTAAGGAACTCGAAGGAACCGCTTTTGTTCCTCATCGGAAATTCAGCACAGCGGTTGTAAAATCCCTGTGGAATATCATCGCTGGAGAAAGATTTTCTTATGGGGATCCCAAGTTTCAAAAAATATTGGACGTTTTACACGGCATCATTGCATCAACATCCCTTACTGGACCAGTATTATTTCTTCCTTGGTTGGCAACACTATTTCCGGGTGTCACCGGATGGACTAAAATTCGGGTGGCGATTGGAAAAGCGAGAAGTTTCGTTGGAGAATATATTCAGAGTCATCGGGAGACTTATCAGGGAGATGGGGTCAGGGACCTTATTGATGCTTATTTAAAGGAAATCGAAGGCACTCAAGATCCAAACAGCTCTTTTTACAAGGAGACTGGTCGTAAGTTAGTATTTTAAAATTTAAAACGAAACACAATTGCAATTATGAAATTTAATTAAATAATTTGATGTTTTAGATAAACACATGTTGGTAGCAATGCTGAATCTTTTTGGTGCGGGAGCTGAAACGACGAGTAACACACTTGTGTGGGCCCTTTATTTCATGATCCAGTATCCTCAAGTACAAAAGAAGCTGTACGAGGAAGTCTCCACTGTTTGTGGAAAGTCCCGTTTGCCTTCCTTGGAAGATCGTGACTCGTAAATAAATATTTTTTTGATTCGGTTTACAAAATAACTATTTTTTTTGCATTGGCTGATGAATTATTACTTGTTTTTTAGATGTCTGTACACCTGGGCCGTAATGGAAGAAATACTTCGCTTGTCCTCGTTGACCCCATTGGGAGTTTTCCATAACACCATGAGCGACATTACATTCAAAAATCACTTCATTCCAAAAGATACCATTGTCCTTGCCAATCTCTACGGGGTACATTACGACAAGACGAAATGGGGCGATGATGTCGAAGTCTTCCGGCCTGAACGATTCCTTATTGAAGATAATGACAAGTTTAAGAAGAACACAAATGCAGGGATTTGTATTCCATTTTCAGTGGGAAAGCGAGCATGTCTTGGAGAAATACTTGCGAGAAATAACTTTTTCCTTTACTTGACCAGCATGGTACAGAGATTTGAAATTAGAAAGGGCGATGAGAGTTTAGATGTGGGAGTGACGCCAAGCTTGATTAGGAGCCCGACAGAGTTCTCTATTATCGTGAAAGAGAGATAAGCTTGTTAATAATGGTAAAAAAGTTAAATAAAGTTTAATAATGAAATTACATTTCTTCTAACTACACTTATTTTTATACATACCAAACGGCATATAATCTAGACAAAATATATACTGAGTAGTAACAAAAAGGGGAGAACAATGAAGCTCAGCGTGACAATTTACTTCACATGATGATGATGATAATGATGATACTTTTTCTTTGTGTATCTCTTAGATTTATTATTTTGTATTTAGGATTTTTTGGGAGTTTATGAATTTCGGGGCTTTGAAAAGTAATATGAATGCGCTCTGCTCCGTTTTGTTTGAAGGCGATAGGAGCAAAATGATTTTATTTTCAGGGCTGCCCAATTCCCCTAGCCTTATTTTCATGAAAATATCATTCTGTAAATCAGAGAAGCTTACATATAATTTTTTTGTAGTTGCAATATTCCAGTGGCCTTATAGCCTTGGTCTTTTGGCTGCGACGAGAAAGGGATGTGAGAGATGAGGGGTTGGGGTGAAATTTTTTTTATGCCAAATGCATTCATGTTTGTATGTCTGCATAATATTCAAGCTTTGTAAAATTCACGAATTACAGGCCATGAGAGATGCAGACAGGAGACCCTTTTCCGCATGGAAGGGAGATTTTGGATGAGGACGATGATGGTCAGGTGGACGAAAAAATCATGTAGCTTTAATTTGTAAATGCAAACAATTTTTTCCCTTTTTTTTACGAAAAGCAATAATTTTCAAAATAAATAGCTGAATTCATTTGTAATTTGGGAGGAAAATAGGAAAATTTGGGTGCAAATCCGAGTTTTCTGGTTGTACACCCAATAATCATGCATGGAAAAATTTACATTACGCATAGCTAATGTCGTATTTTTATGATTTTGATTGTTGTATTGTGTAATTGCTTTGAATAGACAGCTGGATACACTTTACGAGCTTTATGTATATTTAAAGTAAAATTGAAAGATTAACTGCTAATCACACCCACGGTAAAAATCAATTTTATAGGGGGAAAAGTAAATAAGCAAGGAAAATGAATATATTATTACAAACCTATTTTGTTTAATAGTTTTTTCCTAAAAAATATATAATATTTATTACCAGAAATTGTTGAAACGTTTTTACACAAAGGCGATTTTTTATTGTTAAGTACGACAATAGAACTAGTCATTATTAAATGGAGGAAGGGAAAGGGAAGGAGGGTGCTACTGGTGCTGCACAGGTGTGAAATGTAAATACATAATAATATTTCCACTAGAATAACAACTGAAAATCAAATCCGTAAAAACGGAATATATATTGACTACTGACAAGTAAGACGAATCAACATGATAGAAATTGAATGGGTTTTTAAACGATCGGGAAAAATGCATGCTTCCCTTGTTGATTTGTGCATTTACATAATACGGGATTGTTTGGAAATGGAAATAAAACAAATTTTTGCACCTGTGCTTCTCCTCAACAAGCGTGTATGAGAGTAAAAGATGGGGTTTTGGATTTTTGGATACGAGGAATAAAATCCCCCTAGGCGGAAGCGGAAGTATAAAAGCCAAAGGTCATCAACGTCATATATTTTATAGTTATGTGGACATCACGCGATCAAGGATCAATGTATGTACTGCACACATTACTTGGAGCCAAGTGAATACGTATTTTTTTTAATGAGGCTATGGAAATTTAATTGCAAAAATAATTTAATTAATTAAATTATTATGAAATCAATTAAAAAAATATGTTCGTAATGTAAAATTTGATTATTCATAGCACTTACATAATTCACATTGTACCGGAAACGGTTAAAAAACATCTTACACTTTTATTTCACAACAGCCCATTTTCAGCCATTATCCCTCTATCCAAAATTTGATGTCTTCGAAAAAGCAACATAAGAATAGTACGCAATAATAATAATAATAAATTATTATAAAATAATGGACCCTTCCTCGCTGGAATGTCCAATATGCCAGCTAAGTTTACTGGTATCATCAATGTCACAGCAATGTAATTCCTCCGCAATTACTTCCAATCGCATGTCCCCTGTTTGCACACCTTGTGGTCACATTTTCCACAGAGCTTGTATCACAGAATGGTTCCGATTACGGAGACAATATGATGGCGGTAGTTCAGTGTAAAAAAAATTAAAAACAAGTTTACATTTTTCTTAAGCCAATGAAAAAAAAATGGATTGCAAAATTCGATTTTTTTTTGAATTTTTTAGAAGATGCTCGTGTCCATCCTGTCGAAAAACAATCGCTTACCACAAACTGATCCGAGTTTACTTGCCAATGTCAACAACCTCATCCCTACATGACAATGAAGACAATGTTACCACCCCCGCACCAAGAACTTCCACTGTTGCAGAAGCAGTTCGCCGTTACAACGAACAGCATTTCCCTCAGTCAACTGGTCAGACAGACAGACAAACTGCTTCAAATAGCTCCCGGATTTACAACCAATTCTTTACAATTTACAATGACCTTCATGATATCAATCCTCGTGATGGTGGTGGGGATCTGGATGAAGGTGGTGGTAGGGAAGTTATGCGGGGGAGGGCCCGTCTTCGTGGAAATGATAGTCGTGGGAGGATAGACTTTAATTGTGAAAATGAAGACTGTGTTGCCTTACATAACGTGTATCAGATTTTGGCTCGGGAATTCAAAACCCTTCAGAGAAAGTTGGATCTGGAGATCGAAGTAAGCAAAATGAAGTCAATCATTGTGGCTGGCTTACAACGGGATGTGGATCAATTACGAAAAATGTAAACATATCTGTATTTTAGATGCGCAGATTAATTTTTAATGTGGTTTTTTAAATATTTTTTCTTTAAAATAAGTTTCATAACTATTTTTTACTTTTCAAGCAGGAGAAAAGAGAGTCCGTTTGCAAGGCCAATTGGAATAATTGTCATTTCCTTTTTCTCCGCTTGGATATTGGGTCTTGTTAGTCTCATGATATTTTGAATAAATCCCGTAACATATATCCCATAATAAAGAGAGTGAAAAAATGAAGAAAAAAATAAAAATTACTGTGAAAATATAATTTTTTTAACAAAAAACCAGAATAGTCGGCTCCTTATTTATTTGCATCATATTCTCCATTTTATTTTGTAAAAACACAAGATAAAATAATTAAAAATACAAGTTTGTAGTAAGTTTAATTGTTGTAAATAAAAAAATTAATAGTGATAGTAAGGAACGGGACGAGGACCTGGTGGGAGATGATTACCTGGCAAAACAGGAATAGGGTGAATTACTCCAGGCTCTGGTTTTGTAATGGGGTAAAGTGGGGGTAAATTTGCTGGCAAAACAGGCCGAGGGGGAAACACGGCAGGATTAGGCTTTGTGATGGGGTAAGTTGAAATCGGAGGTATTCCTCCAATAGGTCTCACAACCACTCCACGTCTATAAGGGATTGGATATTGGGGTGCAGCAGGTACCTGAATGGGTCCCCCAGGTATCACGCCTTCTAATGTTCCATTGTTAAGGAATCCTGTGTTTGCACGCAATTCGTAAGGAAAATCGCATGACATTTTGTCCCAGTTGAAAAATAGACCTTGGGCGCAGTTGAATACGAGGGGCTTTCCACCCACGCAAACCACATATTGATTGGCCGCAAGATCCTGTCCAGCAATGGAAGGGGCAATGATTATTTGGGGGTACGGGGAGTCATCAGGATTTGGACACTCCACAATGGGAAGTATGCTTATGTGTCTGGTGACTGGTGGAGGTGCGGCTTGGACTGTGGAAAAGGCAACAATGGCCAATAATATAGATGTAGTTCCGAACTGCATAGTTGATAAAATTTAATTCTTTGGATTAATGGGTTGTCTGAAATTTAAATAAATAATAATTATAGCATTTTTTTATCCTAAAAAATTAGCTGCTAATTTAAAAAAAACTGACTTTATATAAAAAGAATTGTCCGTATTCAAAGCACAATTACCATACCTGTTTGTGGAAATTACGAAGAAATTAAATAATTAATTGAGATTATTAGCTGGTCAACAACAAACGGAGAAATGCTTAAACTTTGGAATGTGCCTCCCGTCTTTTATATACTCTTGTCAATTAGTCAGGTAATCAATTGTTAATCGTGGTCTGTGATTAGTATCATTTATCATTATACAAACGTAAAATCCAATCCAGCCGACTGAAATAAACTGGAAAAAAAGTTCTCAAAACTTTCCAAAGGAATTTTTCCATCTTTAAAACAAATGGTCAGAACAATATTTTTTGGCAGAGAGATCATTGACATACTGACCGAAATTGATTTGCAATGGCAAATAATATTAAAGGATTACACATTATTATCAACCCGATTGAAATGAATGATGATGGTCAGTATTAGTAAAATAAATCATGCAAAAAAGTAATAAAATGAACTTTGGTTGTTTGCAGATGGACAACCGTTTATTTATTTTTATTGGTAAGCAGAACAGACAATGGTCCTTTTGCCTTGAGTTTTTAGCAGAGATAAAACGCAATGTCAATACACTTTATCCCAAATAACATTTCACAGGCCTGGGTTATACATGATTTTATTGCATGATCACCAGAGATCTCTCCAAACTCACAGGAAAACAATCCTTGACCAGCTTAATTCAATTATCTTGACCGAAAGCGTGATAGTCCCGTGTATTATCCATGGCCATGTAAAAACATGTATAAATCATTTTCAGCGTAATCTTTGCATTGTTAACGTACGCATATAAGTTACGTGCGTTCCATCACATTTTCGTTTGAAAAAGGTATTTTATAATTTTTGTCAATATCCTCAAGATACCTTTGCTCTGTCCTTTGTAAATACTGTGGGTCTTGGGTTACCGAAGGAGTATCGGAGGATATAATCTGAGGTTTTATTGATCGACATAAAATTAAAATAAATTTAAACAGCTTCAAACCCGTACAATTTTACTTATAATACTTAAACGGTTTACACAAACGAACAATGAACGACACTGGACATTTTTATAGGGTGTTGCCTGCTGGAATAATAAGTACCCCGAAAAAATAAAAGGTAAAACAGCGAGATGCAGCTGCACATCTTTTGCATTTTTGGCTTGTTTATTACAACGAGTCACAAGTGAACGCTTCACATCAACAACTTCTTCTTTTAAAGGTAAAAAACTGTGGAAAATTATTTATTGCAATAAAATGTTATTTTGTAAAATAATATTTCTTAATTTTGCAATCATTACAATGTTTCCTCTTTGGATGGTTGTAAAATTGGTCCATTCTCTCTCTCGAATTTTTTGTTGTATATTTTTCTGTGCAGCTGCCAAAATGAAATGGTTAACAGGGATGCATACACACATTCATTCTTCTCTCTGAAGCTTTTAGCAGGTTGAATTATTTTATTCAATAAAAAAATACTTGTTGGTTATGCTTCAAATCTATTAAAAAGGAAAAATAGTGGAATATTAGCAGATCGAATCCATTAAATAGCATTTTATTTGATTCGGATTTCGGATTCAGATATCGCGACCAGCTATAAAAAGGTCCGCTTCCATTTTTTTAAAGGAGTCCCAAGAGAAACTTTTCATCATCAATTTTTCTATTCTCATTATTGATATCGCACTTGCATTATTATTGCGTTGCGTTCATAAGGGACATGTTCATAAAGGTTTTCAATGAGTGCATTTAGTTTGGTATATTTTTTTACTTTCATTGAAAAAAACTTTTAATCCTTTTTTATTTTCTCGGACCGGATCACAAAATAAAACCATGATAATCGCAATTTTAAGGGATTATGCCGCTTGGTTTGGTTTTTGTTATAAAATGATGATAGTGCAGAGTGCACTATTGTAATCCGCGTGAAAAGTGCATTTAACACTTTTCAAAAACACAGCAGTATATAAAAAAGGGTTAATCTTTGGTTGCATTGAAAAATAAAAAGTTGGAACTGGTAAAGTTGCAAGAGATATTTTTAAAAAATGGTGGTGATCATTACAGTTAATGTTGATTACGTGTACTAATTTACAAATGTGTTTGTAAGCTATTATATTGTTTCATGCTAAATTGCAGTAAAAACATTATTAGTATTATTTTGTTTCTAAAAATTACTTTTATTCCCAGATGCTCGCTGCTGCTACTTTCAGTCTTGTCATTCTTCTCATTTCTCTCATTTTTACAGCTTTTCCTACAAGTCGTAAATTTTAATGAGCTAAAAATAAAAATAAAATTGACTCCATAAACATAAACCATGTCATTGCAGAAAAATAAATTACTTTTTTTTTCTTCAACGACTTTTTGAATGAGTCAGAAGGCCAAAATTACTAACGAACCAGAGGAAACAATTGCAACATAATAAAAAAAATAAAGTTCATTAAAAAATCTTTTTTTAATGCTCGTCGCTTCTCTTTTTTTCGAGTGTGGGGCCAAGTGAGAAAAAATATCCAAAATTAAAAAAGTTCACAGAAATCTATAAAAAATACAATACTCATTTTACATAGATTCAAAACCGGTGATTTTGACTGGATATTTGATACCCTTGAAAAAATATATCCGTGTTTGCTTCTTCTTCTATTTTTTCAATAATTTTTCTCCGGTCCTCCGCGTTCTTCATTCCTCTTCATCCTAAAAGCCTGTTGTTATTTTGGCCAAGTGTTCAGTCAAAAAAGGGGAAAAATCCTAAAATGCAATTCAATCCAGTTACCAAAAAAAATATACATACTACACATTACAAACATACAACATACTTGTTTGATTGGTCCCATTAACAACATCTTTTTCCTTTTCTATCATGTCATCATCATAAAAATTGTACGCTACTGCATGCTCATTGCTCACCCTACTTTATTATATGCTTACTTTTATATAGCATCTCTCAGCGGGAGGAGCACACCATTTATTTCATTGAAAACCCGTGATCGTCGTGATCACGATCATAAAAATACATTTTTTTTGAACATATGAATGTAAAATAATAATATTATGTGCGGTGCTTCCTCCGATTTCTTCCAAAGACCCGGTGGCTATTGAACATTTTTCATTGTGTTTTTCATATGAAATGCGTACTACTCTCCTGTTTGGCTGTTATGATGATGATCATCAAACAAGCTACCCTGTTTTGCGTTTTTACCCTGTCTGTCGTCCCTATTTTTACTCCCTTCTTTTTCCCGTGCTACCAGCTATAATAAACTACCCTAACTCTACAACAATATAATAGCAATGACCATTCTGAAGAGCAATAATAAATAATCATCATCATCACCAGCAGGAGGAAACGAGGTTTGCTGGTTAGGAAACTATAATCAAGGCACATGCTCATGCTATTCAATATCCACCCAACTCTCAAATCTGATCAGATTGAGGGAGACGCTCGATCAGTACACACGCACACGCGACAGGAAGCAGACAAAAAGACTTGCGCTTCTTGTCAGATAATTTTGTTGTCACTCAAAAATTAAATCTGTTGTAATTTTGAGTTGTTACGTTGAAATATAAACCTGGTAGTTTGCTTTTTTTTGTCACGTGCCAATAAATTGAAGAAAAAACATCAATAAGTCAAGTCAAATGAATTCTTCTCCACCAGACAGCTATTTTTCTTCCTCTTCCGTGGAATCTTTCCATCACCCGCCCCCTTCGCATCAACAGCAACATAATCCAATGATCAAGACTGAGGGTAACTTTTATCACCATCTCCTCCATTCACCTTCCTCCTCCGTTTCTTCATCTACTTCTTTGGATGATGGTGTTGGATTGGAAAGAAAATCTTTTTATAATTCTCCTCAAACTCAACTATCGTTTTCTCATAAACATCATCATCGCCTTTCCAGGAGAGACTTTCATAGTCAAGAAGGTCGCATTCAAGAAACGGAGATTACTACTTCAAGCCTTTCTCCACAAAAGCATAATACTCCTCCTCCTGTTGCTGCTCCTGTTCATCCTCCAACCCAAACTCCAATAAGAACTCGAAGAACAAGAAAGAAAAGTCCGACTCGCTTTGAGCCAAGCTGTGTCAGTGATTAAAAATTTGAACTCGACATCCCCATCCCCTCAAGATGGTAAAACATTATACACAAGTGATGGTGGTTTCATTGTTGAGATGGATGAGAGTTATACAGGTGGACCTATCCATTGTGAGCTTGTGGATGGCAACTATGTGGTTCGTGTGGGCAACGTGAGAATTGTGCTGGATCGGGATGGGAACCTTGTTGATACTTTGGCCACGCGACCATCCACACCAACACAACCCCAAGAGGAGGAGTATCAGGAAGAATTCACACCATTTAACCACAACCATCATCATCATCATCATCGCCCTTCGGATTTGGATGATGACAGCAATTCACAGTTTTTTGGAAGTGGAGCATCATCGTCAGCTAATTTGAGTAGCGGTAATAGCTTTGATGAACGACATCCGGCACATCCTCAACAACCACAGCAATCCAATTTCTATCCACAACAACACCACATGCATCATCCTAATTTTTTCCACCAAAATGAGCAAACAAATAGTTTTGGGAATGATAAATACTTTGGGGGTGAACCAACGACGTCGCCAACACACGTGCCTGCGCCTGGCGTTATGCCACTTGGATATAATATTCATCGCCATCATCATCGAACTACCGCTGGTCATCATGACCATGATTGCTCCTCTAATTACAGTTTTGCTAGTTCATTTGAAGATGATCCTAATGATAACTGTGCGCCGGTAGTGTCATCAATGTCCTCAACATCATCAACGTCCCCCAACCCTTCCGCAACAACTGTCATGTTTCAACATCAACAGCAGCAGCAGCTACCGCAGCTCATTGGAGAACGGGATCTTATTAACGAGCAAAATAATAATAGTTTGTATTATTGATTTAAAACATTACGTGCTTTTTTATATATTTTTTATTCTAGTCGGTGGCCAGTGTGCAATGCTTTTGTTTTTGTAGTATACAAAAATAACGACAAGTGAGTACGCCTAGTCAGTTGAGTTGAGTGTGTTCAAGCTTATTTATTTATTTTTGCTGTGATATTTTTACTTTAAAAATTTATTTTAAATTTAAAACAAAAAATATATAATATGGAAAATTATGTAATTTTAATTATAGTATGGTTGGCCTGTTAAATTTAGTTCCATTTTTTATCATACAAAAGTGCAATAATGTTATGTATGTAGTTAGACTGAATGTATATCTAAAAAAGTATGTACAATAATATAATTAATGATAATAAATTATACAGAAAATATTAAAAGTATTTTAAATAATAAAAAGACATTTACACGATATTACTTCACTAGTTATCAAATTGTGGGATTTTTATTATTAAATTCCAAACTAAAACCATTATACACATTATAAACCATTATATATTTATAATACCCTTCAGTTTACATTAATTAACATTAAACATTTATTTTTTAAACGGGATTTGAGCAAAGTTTTTATCAAACCGGCTTCGCTGTGAATTCCAACTTAACCAAATATTTGGGCTGTACTTGTGCTGGGTTGTAAATGACATATTCACTATGTTTCCTCCGACAATGCCATCCTGAAGGACTAATAATATTTTTTCCCATAGGCCATACACATCCATCAATAACTTTTTCACCACGTTTGTCTGGAATAGTTCGTCCATTGTGCTTGGCACTTTGATACACGCTGCTACTGGAACCCGTTGTATTTCCGCTCAATCCCGCTACAATAGTCCCAAGTAACACATCGCTCAGGATCAAGTAGCCAATCTGTAGGTCAGAGCCTTCCTGATCTGCTTGACAGTAATGAGAACAAGCAGCAACCCTATCAACAAAACAGAGTCCCCCGTGAATTGAAGAACACTTTAGTCCATGCTCAAGAATCGAAGCAATGTTTCGTTTTGGGGTCCCGTGCCACAACATCATTCTCAACTGGCCTGCTACTTTGGGATCCTCTTTGAAGTCCAAAACGGGGGAAGGCCCTCGTCGAGTGTCTGCTTGTGAAACTACACGAAGAATCGTCAAAACCTTGAATCCCGCATAATCACCTTGACTGTTGGAGACATAATTGCGGATATTTATAAAATCTGGGTGTTTTGAGTCCAAAGCCCACGCTAGGACCTTTCCTGAGTTGAGAAACTTGTCGGTCAAGTTCATCTCCCGGAAGATTTGACAGGCGATCTTGTCGTCTATTAAATATTTCCTGATTTTCTTTGTCTTGGGCTTATCATTGAGGGACGATGATGATGATGATGTTTCTGAAGACACCTTCCGCTTCATCCCTTCTGTCTTGGAGGCTGAGACCGCGGGTTCCGGATAGTCGTTGTTGGTAGGTTGAGCTATGACATCCTGAGAGTGAGAATCTTTTCCGGCTATAGAACTGACTGTGGTTGTAGTAGCGGGGGTAGGGGATGGCACTGAGGGTGAAGTTTTTTTCATTTTCTTTCCAGTTGACTTATTTTGACTTTGACGGTTGCCCATTTTGTTGATTTTTAGACCAGTAGCGCGAGTTATAAAGACTTTTGATTGCTTTCAAGATTTGCAAAATTCATGAAACCGAAATTGGTTTTTTTGTTCGCGATTTGGCAGCATTTCAATCATGTCATGAAAATATTTTATCCCTCATTACGAATCCGTATAATTCCGTATCCGATGTTGTCTTTGGTAACCTGCTCTGGT
>JAITYZ010003088.1:0-10539 GCA_027744595.1 Paronellides praefectus | reverse complement strand
ATGTTACATCATAATAATAATGTGTACTACACAACTTGAACGAACATGCAATAATATCAATACATGGTATTTATCATTATTATATATATTTTCATAATAATTTTCTCTAAAATTAGCGAGTTTCCATTATTATCCTTCTCTGCTGCGCAATAAAAAACGGAGAAGAAAGTACGAGCACAACAAAGCACAAGAGAAAGCTAATGTATTATAATAGCCAAACTAATGATTTTCTTTCTCTCTTTAAAAACAGCAATAAAACATATGAACACATGTAATACATTTTTCTAGTCGAAATACATAATAATCAAAATAGCTAGAACGTTTTCTTCCTGTATCGTTATTATTATTATTATTCTGGCTGTAATATACGTATATCATGCTATCGGTCATTACCTGAGAATTCATAATATTTTTCATCATTATGTCCCCTATTTATTCGTCAAAACTGTTTACGTAAACCCCTAAAAAATATGTTACATTTGTACTTTGTACAAAATATACACATGTAATATGTAAAGTAAATATAATATAAAAAATATTATTAAAAAAACGTAGGTAAAAAAGGATGTGCACTTGTATACTTACGTACACACAATGCATAATAAAAGAGAAAGGGGGAAAATATGAGAGAGGAAATGGATCCAATATTTTTTTTATGTTTTAACGTGTAGTATTTATTACTATTAAGTAACGCGCACATGAACACTATTTATTGAGGTATCATAGCGGCGTTCCTCTTTTTGTCTTTTCGCTAGAAATCATAACCCCAGGTTAGATTGAAAATAAGCGTTCTACGTAAGTCAAAACGAAAGGTTTCGTGAATCCCTCGCCTGCAGAGGAGAGTGAAAGCAAAACATTTTGATTTTTATAATGTTTCGTATATAACATATTAACATAATATAATAAAAGCATGTCCTCAAATATTGTTAATTATTCTAAAAATAAGTAACTCCAGAGGTTTAAAATGAGGTGTCCAAAGCTTCCCCCAAAATGTATGGCAATACAATCTGAATCCTTATTCTAAAAAAATTGCCCAACTGATTATTTTCCACGCGCTATTTCCTTATAACCTTACAAGACCCTAGTTAAACCCAATACTTTTTGCTTGTTAATGTTCTACAAAAACAAAATAAATAATATAATATTCGAACTTTTTTTTCTCGTTTTTGCTGCTAATAAAGTTTTTTTTTTCTTGTTCACCTCATGCATTTAATATAACAAGGGGGGACGGGGCTACTAAAGGAGGAGTTTTCATTTATGTATAAAATATGACATGGATAAATAGTTATGTGTTTGTATTACAGAGTATATTGATAGAAAGCTTGTTTTTAGAGACGTCGTTATACGAGTCGTGGTGAGCCGGACACCCTTTTCTGGGAAGAATACGGAATATTATTCATTCATATAACACGTTATTATATACATTTTATGCACATGAGGCACTGTATGTACCTATTTTAGTAGATGGTAATAATAATATCTTTGTAATAACACCTGATATAATATTTAGGCATGTAATAGGACAACAGTGAAGTGAGAGGTTAACATGAGTAATTTCACTTGAGAATTAGGTATGTTATTTACTTGGATCAACAACGATATCACTAAATATTGTATAGAATGTAGAAAAAATGATTATGACAAAAGGAAAAGGACCCTCTCACATGAAAAGTATGGGAAAAGATATAGCTCCTGAGTTTATAACGTACTTCCTTCCACCTTTTTTTACATCATTCAACTGCTCACAAAATCTAACTGCCTTATTATTAACATGTGTATTATTAATATTTTGTTTGCCGCTTACCCTTTTTTTATTCTGAAAGAGAGAGAGAGAGAGAGAAAGTAAAGAAGAAGAGAGCACTAATGCATTCTTAATGATACTTCTCTGATAAAATACTTGACTAATCCATCTGCCAAAAAAACTTACAATTGTAATAATTTCTACAATGACGACGTATTACTATATTATGTACATATAAGTACATTGTTTTACATGAGCATACGTGCTTGATCATCATTATCATTGTAAGTAGCTACTCTTTTAAGGTTTTTAGAAACAAAAAAAAGGAAAAGAATGCTTCATAAAAATAAGTACCTAAATGCGCACATATTTGAATAACTAATGTTCATTCGTCGAAAAAATGACAAAAGAACTTGGCATTATTTGCGTGCTTTAGACATTATTTTATTGAAGAAAGTAAAGAGCATGGAACAAGAGGGTGAAAGTGAAAAACGTACATGTAATAACATGCATTTTGTGTGTGTGTGTGTATAGCTACAGCAATGAAATTGGGAAACTAAACCATGAAATGAAATCAAAGACAGGAGCTATTATGCAGAGGGGTGAGTAGCTATGAAACTTGACTTTGAAAAGAATATAAACGTGAATCTGACAGACCAACAGTATTTTTGAATTTCAAAAAAGTAATTTTGTTAGTACTTAGTACTTAGTTAGTTGAATAGTTGAAATAGATACACATCTACTTACGTACCGAATTACAATGATAATGATAACGAAATCTGAGTCGACCTGCAAGTACAACAAGCGTCAAATGATCTAGTATAATCGCTTGATAAAAATCAGTACTCATCACTTTAAAATGTAGTTGCACAGATCACTATTTTTTTATTCAAACATCCCACGAGTTTTACCTACCATCAAGTGTGTAAGATTAGATTACACATATATGAGGTATGAAGTTGCAAATCCCTTCACTGGATAATTCGTGAGGAGGGATTGTTGAAAACTAATACTTTTAACGCTTCCTGTTTCTCAGAGTCTCGCTGATTTTACCGACTGAAACTAAACCAAACTTAATTCTTCAATCAGTCTTAATAACTTAATACACAAAGTAGCATCTCACATGCAATGTTTGAAACGATCTATTTTATTGGATTGGATGAGATTTTGAAACTAGATTTAGTCGTTTATAAAATGGAAGATTTAATACTCCATACGCCAGCGATGACAAGGCTGTTTTTTAAATTTTAAAGTGATGAGTACTGATTTTTAAACTGTGCAACTGATTGGAAACGTTGTCACTTTTTCTCGTGGCGTGGTCGATATTTGTTACTTGCGTAGTATTTTTCCCTGAATGTGGTCCGATATGGGATCCAAAATGGCAAGTTATAATTTACGAAACCGAGAAGTTTGACAAATATTTATGCGTTGATTTTTGTTATTTTTTAAAAATCTGAAATTCTTTTTCCATAGATCATAAACCAAAAACATCTAAATGTAAAATTTCTCTGTTGTCAGTCTTATTAAAGGAAAATACACAATGGAATATGGGGTAAAATGATCCCCATGAAATGAAACAGGTACACAATTGATGTAGATAACTCATTGTGGTCTACCTACGCAAAATAATTTTTACTGGGGCACTGTAAGAATTTGCGTGGTCCTTTCATCACAAGTCAGTGTTTCAATCATTAGTGATCTTGGTTAGATGTACGGATTTTGATAGTTTAACTACTAAAATTATAATATGTATCAAACATTATAATATAAAATTCACAAATACAAAACACAAAAAAAATTCTAAGTTTCGATCTATTATAATGTTCTAATTTTATCTACAATTTATAAAATATTGTTATGTTGTATAACATACACATAGATATTATATTGTGAATACAAAACTTTTATGATTTACTTTTATGTGTGTACCTATTATGAACAAATTGCCTCCTGACTCTATAAGTATAGCATAGGTGTATGCACATGCTTTAATATTTTTGATCTTGATAATTTGCTTATCTATCAAAGTGAAAATACAATATGCTGAGTGTCTCCATCAGCTTTATTTCTCAATCCGAACATTGAAGAAATCAACCTGATTACATTTTCACATCTCTGCTAAACTAAATGCATTATCGAGAACGTGACAGCAAACGTAGTAAAGATAATTTCATCAACAGGCAGTTTATAGCTCTGCCTTTGTGTCTTACTTAAAAAGTCTGCTGCTGCTGCTTTCTCTTGTAAAAATGAGAACTGAAAACTGAAGTAAAGTTCTGATATGTACTTACACTCGTCAGTTTTATCTTCAGCTTGATAATTATTGTATTATTATGACTTCTCGATTCTCAATTGAAATCTCAATCTGAACGAGTAGGGAATTTTAATCATCTTTTTTATTGTTGAATCGAGAAAAAGTGTAAACATTTCACATATTCGAGAATCTGTGAAATGTAGAACGAAATATTGACTCAAAAACGGAAGAAAAATGTATTAGAAAATTAGCAGATTTAAAACGCAATAACATGGGTACAAAAATGGATATTTCAGCAGCACAGAAAATTAACGAAAAAAGATATGAAAAAATAAGTGAAGAGAAGAATAATTGTGACACAAGTACATACATACTTGAAATTGAAATGAGAAATTTTGATACTTTGTTTAGTTTTTTTGTAGTTACACATTCTCTCGCAGCTTACTTATTAGTCACTAATTACTTATTTTGTATTTAGCTGTTTCTCCATAATATGTATTTCTTGTAAAATTACCAATTGTCATTTTATTTGCCTTTCTCCATATTCATTATTTTAAGTGATCGCCTTATATAAATCTACATAAGTATCTACCTTCTCATCCCCTATGCCTATGTATATTAGTATTTACACACAATCCTAATAGCTTATTAATATGACAATTATTTTCTCCAACTTAAAAACTAAATGTGCTAATAAAAAAGCTCCTCTTGAAAAAGGGAATACTTCATTTCATTGTATTTTAATGGATATACATTACGTATATTATAGCTACTTTTCATTGGTGCGTGTTGACTGTTACTGTACATTTTTAAATTCATAATATTGTACAAACACACACATGTGTGCCCTCTTTCACTCTATACTCTCAAAACGTGCATTGATGCGAAGCATAATACTTGCAGGAGCCAGCATTGGAAGTCACTTGGGTTGGATTACGGATTAATTTTCATTTTTACTTGGAATGAATGTGAGAGTGAATAACAAGTGAACTTTGAGAGAGAGAGAGACGAGTCTTGAACTGAAAGATATTGCCACTTTTCTTCATTTTGTTGTACATTTTCACTCCTTTTTGTTATAAAATCTTACTACTTGACTTTCTCCCGTCTTCCATCTTTCACCCTTCGTATTAAATGTATATGCTTCGCTACATTCAATGTTCGCCAATCTTGAAATGTACATATACATAGTATGTAATGTGTATAATGGGACATACATTTGTTCTTTTTATTCTTTAGCACAATTCCAAATTCCAAACTTGTACAAAAATCAAATACTAAGTTTACATAACGAAAAGTTAAACATTACCATCATCATCATTCATCATCATCAAAATCACATATATGAATATGAATTCATATATTTTAAAAGAAATCGTTTTCTTTTCATAATAAAAAAAATCCTACATATTTTCACTGTTTTACTTTCCAATCGTATCGAGATGTGTATATAGACAAAAAATATGCTTGCTTGACTCTTATGTCTTATTGGAATTACTTACACTTAAGGAAAACAGACTGTGAGAATGAGTATGAGCATTCATGTTGAAACATCATGCGATTTTCAATTTTTTTTCTTCTTATTGCTATTAGCCAAATTTCCTGTCTCTCAATTCTCACATTCAAGTAATACTTGAATAAGAAACACAAAAAACAGCAGAGAAAAAAATGGTTAATAATAGCTTTTTTAATGCAGAGCATATGTATAAAAAAGTACATATTGTGTTGTTATATTCATTAAATATCGCCATTTCCAAATTTCTAAAAAGAAAAGAAGCGTATAATATTCTACATGGCTTGTAAAATAAAAATAATCTTTTTTTCTCTTGAAAATACAATATCTAGAGTTCCATTTACGGAAAAATGTAGAAATTAGTTTTAGATGTGACGTTGTTGTAAGTTAAGTAAAACGTAAAGAGTTTGCTCTGACTTGGATCTATCATTCCGTATAAAGCAAGCTAAAGAAATTTTTATCAATCAACTAAATACGAAACTGTGAGGAAAAAGGAATATCAAATATTATGCAAACCTGTATAGTGTAAGGTGGATAAGCTTGAGAGGATAAGATGTGCGTTATATATAAATTAGGAAAATCAAATTAAAGACAGGATGAAAATGAAGTGAGAGTGCAAAAAAACAAGAGAGAGAAATGAAAAGTAAAGAAAAATGATTTCATTTTCGTTCATTTTTAGAATCTACTCGAAAGGAAATGGCTTGTTATTTTATTGGAAATGAAAATGTAAAATGTACACATAAGTAAATGTGCATTCATGCTTCTCAAGTTGATTTTTAAGATTGAAAAGTTTTTGAACAAGAGAAATAAGCGAGAGAGAGAGAGAAAAGGTGTAACATTTTAAGAGCTTTGCTGCCATATTAATAGCGTCGTATGTACTTCCATCATCATCTTCATCACATATTTATTATTTGAATGTGATATCAAATACTTGTACAGGGATGGAGAAAGTAAAATGTGCTGTCACTTTACAGCAGCCGCGAGAGAAGCGTTGATAAAATGTAATAAAAAAGGTAGAAAAAGTTTTAATCAAGTGAGTATGCAATATTACGCTAATTGGCAAATCAAAAGGCCATCACCGCCGTGTGGAGATGAAGCTAAACTATTGTATTTTGTATATTAGGCATGTAAGTAAAATATAGCGTTTAATTACACACATATCGTCTATTCTATGTAATGGATATACTTTTGATGGGCGTTTTGTTAAAAAGTCTCAGTTTGGACTTAGGCTTTATGCTATCATTTGGAATAAATGTCGTCCG
Source organism: Paronellides praefectus (assembly GCA_027744595.1). Classification (NCBI taxonomy): domain Eukaryota; kingdom Metazoa; phylum Arthropoda; class Collembola; order Entomobryomorpha; family Paronellidae; genus Paronellides; species Paronellides praefectus. The sequence goes on along the minus strand of JAITYZ010003088.1, from coordinate 3,775 downwards.
TCTGTTTGTCAGTACACAGAAAATTGGTACAAAAACAAACAAGCAGATTTTTATAAAAAGTTGGACAGCTCGCATTATTTGGTCACATTTAATTTGCCCTTTAGTACAACCTCTTTAACTCCTCGTAATTGACATGCAATATCTGCATCTGGAATTTTATCTAACATGAATGGTCACATGGATTTAGCACGTTTTAAAACATACCCCGAATGGGTTTTAAATGTTTTATACCAAAAACCAAATTAAATGACTAATTATAAGTTTTTCGTTGAAAATCTGGATTATCGCGGATATAGGCAACTCTGATTTGATTAGGATACATAACGACTATGAGAAAGTACATATGGAGCATACCTATACTCCGCTTTATCGAATTTATTTTCTAAAATGCTTTTCTTCTAAAAACATTAAACATATTTAGTAAAAATTTTGATACCAGTAGAAATAGAAGCTATACACACTGACTTAAGTACCCATTTTATTTTACGATGGAAATATACATTACATGCTGCAGGGCAGGCTCCAGAATACAAACACAGAAAATGTAAAAAAAAAATGAAAAAAAAAATGAGAGACACACACAGAAGGTCATGAGTATATACTCAAGATACAACAATGAAAAAACAAAATTAAATGTATGTGTATATGTTTATGTATTACTTTACGTAGCAAAATGCGCTATTTTGCTACATTTCGTATCATTAAAGGAATTCTTTGGATTGTCATTAGAGGAAGAAAAAAAAAACAATATGATTATTATAGAGATGTGGATATACAAAATACATTTAACGCTCTGTGTGTGTGTAGAGGAATGGGGGTGGATTTTTTACTTTTACGGTTAACGTGCAACTTGGTATTTTTGGTGGAAAAACCTGAAGCGAGCAAAAGCATCAATATTTTGCTGGGTTTTTAGGGGGAAAACGATTGAACATTACTTTTGATGGCTATTTATATAAAGTGTTATAACCTTACAGAGGGAATTTTCTCCATACACTATGCCATCACATCACCAGCGCTTTACCACCTTTTATCTCTGAGCCCAAATGCTCGGAGCAGAAAGCAGTGCCTATTTACTGCCATTTTAAGATGTGAAATTACTGAAAAAGAAATTGTATGTATAGAAAACGTTGTGCGTATGATATGATGAGAGTAGAGAGAGAGAGAGAGAGAAAGGCAAGTGTAGGAAGAAGAAGATGAGAAATACAATCCAAAGTAATAAGAAATGAAAATAGCTCGTTACATAAGACTTAATGATCAAGAAGGGGCAGAGGGGAGGGGAGTGAAGTTATTGGGGTGTTATGAAATTTAGAGCGTTTCCTGAGAGAAAGAAAGATATTGAAGCAGCAGATTATACGAAATAAAGAACTAAAAAAATAAAGTAATGCTAAAATTCATCGTAACATAACCTTTGTACGTATTTTGATTACAGTGCGCTGCTAAATGAAACAATATTATAAGACAGGAAGATAATATGTAGTAAGATATATTTTTTTTTGTCAGATGAATCTTGATGATGGTCAACAAAATCAGAGATCTTTTAAAAATTGATTAAGTAGAAAAAACTCACTGTACGTATTTACCTAACTACCTACAGATTTCTTTTAATAAATAGAATACCATCTGAATTTTAACATTTAAACAAATTTTTAAATTGAACATCATATCTTTGGATTGTATAATTGTACAAACTGCCATACAATAACTAAGGGCGTTATCATGCCCCAAAGTCTTGTTTCGAAAACGAATTGGGGCAAAATGATATTCAAGAAGATAATGACAAATATTTTACAGATTAGCTTTAGTTTATTTACTACTTTTCCTTCTGTTCAACTGTGAACTCGGACTTCTTGTATTATGTTTGGTTTATAATGGCATGTGTGATTCACACAGTGTGAATATGTGTACCAAATATTGTATAATTGTACAAACTGCCATACAATAACTAAGGGCGTTATCATGCCCCAAAGTCTTGTTTCGAAAACGAATTGGGGCAAAGTGATATTCAAGAAGATAATGACAAATATTTTACAGATTAGCGTTAATTTATTTACTACTTTTCCTTCTATTCAACTGTGAACTCGGACTTCTTGTATTATGTTTGGTTTATAATGGCATGTGTGATTCACACAGTGTGAATATGTGTACCAAATGCACGTGTGGAGCACAAGTTTACTTGTGCACAAAACATCGACAGTAGTGGATTCCACACAACTTACATAGGTAATACAACAGGTGAAGAGAGACACAGATCATCTGTGCTCATGTACACAAATAAACAGAGTAGCACTGTATCAAATAGAAAGGAAACGTCCAAAATAAATAGTGCTTCAGAAGATTTAATTGAATATTCGTGAATTTTACGATTTACCTTTAAGGTACACGATTGAAATGACATGACATATATCTACTTGGTATATCGGCACATAACGCGACGAAAAGTAAAAATCCTTTACATTGGAACACATTTGAGAAAAAAGTAAATTTGTCACAAACCTTTTGAGTGAAGAAACTTAATCTCTGTGATTTCCATTGTTGATTGTTTCATGATTGTTAATTGAACGTTCTAAACACAGTGACAGAATCACAGAAAAACACTTTTATGAGCTATATGGTTAACTTTGTCCACACAAAGTAAGTACTATTTGTTTGACTCTAAATTAAGCTTGGTATAAACGCAAAAGAAAGTTTTCCTGGATGCATTTTGTTAACTAATATTTTAACTGCAGTTATGTCATTTTATTATGACTGTTTGGATTGAGTTTGTATTTGTGAAATGGTGGAATCATATTGGACGCTTTGATAACTTGTAATTTTATACTTATTTTGGATAATGCAACGTGACACTACTACACGATGAGTGATGTCTAAAAATTAGTTGATGAGCATGGTAATCTAAAGATAATTAACTTTTAATGGTGATATTAATATGCATTCATATTTTCATTTAGAATTTATTTCGTATGTAAATGCTTTATGTAATTGGCAAGGAACGGTAGCGATGTTAAATCAACATGAATTACTCTTTCGGTAATTTAATTGATTGCCCTATATAATTAATTTAATGATTATGACAGAATAGATTGGTCTATATAAATATATAAGTACGATGTTCATTTAATTCGGTTTCTAAATTTGATTATAACGTTCAAGTTAAATTTAATGTAAACTACCTAACGTAAATATTAGTAGGTATACAAAATACAAATGATCATATCATTATCAATAATATTTAGCACCATTATAATTATAGCTAATGGCAGTAATGATCGATTGATAAAATTTAATATAGATCGAATGATTTAATCATAATCATTTGCATTTTAATTGGTGGCGCATGAATCAAGTAGTTAACAACTTAGTTTTGAATATTTAATTTGTGTCTTCTTTGCAAATTAATACATGCTTTTTGAATACACCAACATAAAAAATTGCCCAAATTGTCTACCTGCGGTGTCATAACATGTATTGAATTATGATGGTCAGATGAATTACTGATTTCGTAAAAAATTATTATTATAAATTCATAAAGATATAGTTCATATTTAAAGATTCAAATGGCAAATGGGACATTTAACAAACTTGACTAAAACTTGATAACCTATCACAAATGCTGAACTGAACTATCCTAACGCCAATAATATTATTACCCTTTGCGAAGCACATATATATATGAATGATATTTCAAACGTATAGTAAGTATGTCATGCATGACAAAATATGCTACGTTGCATTGGCTCTTGATGAATGCTATTGCTAACATTTTAATTAACTTTTG
>JAITYZ010003087.1:0-11644 GCA_027744595.1 Paronellides praefectus | reverse complement strand
TAAACTGGAGATCAATTTCAATTCCAGTGAATCCATTGTTGTCCCACCATTCATTCGCCCAGCTTGAGCAAATCTATCCACAAATTTTATAAACTTCACCACATCTTTCAAATTGTTTTCTGTAGTTTGTAGTTCTTCGTTGACAATTAAACCGTCCTCTGTTGTTGCAGAATTAATGGGAGAAGGGCTTCTGTAACAAAATACACAGAAACTAGAAGCTTTTAAATTACTGATTGCTTCTGCCATTTTTAATTTATTGAATTTACTAAGCTATTACTGATGTATCAAAATATTTTTTTTTATAAATTTAAGAATTTATCTTATTCACATTTTTGAACTTGTACGTATTTGAGTTTTTCAACAAATGGCAAATTGTGTCAATTAAGAAAAAAACCAAAACTAGACAAATATTATTTGTCGTGAATTTGATGATAACTTGAAATTGACCGGAGGAACAAGACACTAAAATCAAGATCAGCTGAGAAACCACTTGTTTTGATGCAAGCAATGCCTGTGAATGTGATTCACATTCACACCTGCCCTGCCTGCCTGTGATAAAAGCTTTATGCACAAAAAACAGCGGCTTGTTTTTCTTTTCTTCATAAGTGCATTATTAGAAGCAGATTTTTTCTATAGCATAGTAACCTGATATACTCTAAATTTTGGATTATAGAATGAAAAGGAACAAAGTATAAAAAGAAGTGTCGTTAAAAAACAAATCTTGTGAAAACACTGTTTTCAAAACAGGCATGTATGCTTTTGAAATGAAATTTCTAAAATATGCAATCAACTAAACAATTTAAAAATATATAAACATATTATTATTTTAACTTGATATAAGTTGCTTGGAGTGAATTTTGTAAATACTTAAATATTTTTTTATTGCTTAGTAAGTACTATTAATTTTAAATGAAATTGGTCATGTCAAAACAAAAAGCAAACTAGTCGAGTGAGTGGGCAGAATTCTTACGTCTATCCAATTAATAAAAACCACTGTGACTTCTACTTTTCACGAACCATAAAAAACAAACTAGTCCTGAGAATTCTTCCGGCTCTCCAATTATATAAAAGCTGCCCACTTTAAGATGGCAGTTATTCACGGTGCATGATATTTAAAATCTAACTTTATTGCATTACTGACATTCCCATTACTAAACACAAATCACCAACAATAATTGTTTGGTTTTGATTCAAAAGGCTATATATTTTTACCATTCAAGGGTAAAAACCTGTTTTCAGTATTCCCATAAATGTCATTATTTCATAATTGTAATGATACCGTTTTGTTATGATTCATATTCATAACGTTCTAACTTATGAAACAACACATTTTTTGTTCGATTGACGTAGTTGCTTCTAAAATACCAAAACTTGTCAGTTTTAAATATATACATGCTAGGTAGAAAGAAAATGTAAAAAAATATTTGCCTACAGAGCTACAATTATATTGCGACTCGTTGAATGGCAGAAGTAACAGGTAAACGAGAGTGAATGAAGACATCTTTGCGATCTGGGCACATGTAAACAAATAAAATCGTAGGTAATTCATCTTCACAAATACGATGATGTTCAAGTTTCTAGAAAACAATAATTATTTTGTGATTGCGTATGTACCTACATCAATGAGTAATGAAACCTGTTTCCCACTTCGACCGCAATGCTGATGCAAGATGCAACAGTGTACCTGGAAATTCACTTGTTCATTTTCACCGATAAATTTTATTTGTGATTTTTGCTCTGTAGTTGGGCTTGAGCCATTTATTTATTTTACGTATAAATATCACAACATGTTTCTCATTTCTAACTAATAAGAGTTGAGTGTTGAGAGTTTCGGTGTTTTACCAGAAAGCTAGTAACTTGTACTAATTTGACGCGTGATTTAATTTGTGAACTGTGAAAAAGTGTTGGTAATCGCAATTGGGATAAAATCATCATGAAGATTTTGAGAATTTTGACGTTTTCACTGCTTCTGGTTTTTTTAATGGGCATCGTGCAAACATCATGCCAGGATGACTCGTCAGAAGAATCTCAAAATGACTTGTTAGAACACGGACCAGTCTTGCGGCGACCAACGGTAAAAAAATTGTTATCCATACATTTACTTTTATTCCATGACATTATGATGTTGAACTTTGCAAGAATGTGTTTTTACAAATTTTATTTTTATAAAAATAGGATGTTCGGCAAAGTGGGAAGAATTGTGGTCCCGGCTCTTATTTGACGTCCTCTGGGAAATGCCGCAGTGCTAAGAAAGAAGTAGAAAGCTATGAGTACTATGATTGAAGCTCATGAAGTGCATTTTAACAGCTATTCGATTGTCGGAATAAAACATTTAATGGAATGAATTTTTTTTGAATTACAAACGTAATTTTTTCTTATTTAAAGACGTTTTTGGTGCCAACACAATAAAAATTAATTTAAATCTTAATCTCATATTTTATTGTCATGACTTTAACCCTTTTGTTAACAAGTGCTTTTCATGTACAATTACTGCATTACTAATTGTACTCATAACATTTATAAAATATTTACCATAATAATAATAATTTCATTAAGTTAACAATTAAAATAGCAAAAAAGGATAAACCCTGGTAAACAATGGTATAATGGAAAGCACCTTCTTGACACTCTTTAGATATACATTGGATAGTTTTGTTCTTAATATAACCAAACAGTTATGTTAGGCTATTCTAAAGTTCTTGGTAAACTGCGTAACTAGAAAGACATAAATGACATGATGAGACTTTTTCGGTATTGTTAAATTATTAATTTATTCCTAATATTAAAGTTTTTAAAATGATGGTTGCTGGAATAATCAGAGTACGGTTGATGTGTGGATACCGACGTTGGAGGTAATCTCGTCCCCACTTTCAATTTTCCTTAGAGACGGACTTCTCTATTATATCGATTCCAACGAGTACATGTTTTCATTCAATCTTTCTTGATTACACCCAACTCCAGAAATACGTTTTTCATAAAATTTCCACCGAGCATTCTCCATCCAGTATCCGCATCAAATGAGTCACTTCACCAGCGATGCCAAAATTTCCATNGTTTTTCATAAAATTTCCACCGAGCATTCTCCATCCAGTATCCGCATCAAATGAGTCACTTCACCAGCGATCCCAAAATTTCCACTCAAAATTTTGATGTGAGCTTCATGGGACAGATAAAATGTTACAAAGTGCCCCTGGCCAACTTCCTCATCCGCATGCACGCCTGGATCAACTTGTCTCGTTTCATTCCGGTGGTTATGGTGACACATGCTTTTGAACCCACAGGAAACATGAGGTCTGTTCATCTGGTGTGCTCATCATCCAAAAAGACACCGTATCTCCCAAGCTGACCATGATATGGGGACACCTCAAAATGAGTGCCCCTTCTGGAGTCCCCTCTGCACTTTACCAGTAGCTCATTTTCCACGGTAAAGTACACAACAGCCTCGATGACTGGATCCAACCGCAACCAAAGATTCGCTACCTGTTCATTATTGTATTGTGACATGAGTGCACCAGAGTAAATCAAAACTGTAAGTTCATCTTCCTTCACAAATTCCAAAATTTGTTGGCATGTAACTCCCATAGGAAATCCCCTGTGATTCTGATTCTCGGATTGGAGCACTATTGTCTCCTTATTTGTATTTGTGTTCTGTAATTCATCCAAATCCTGCTGGGATATCATGGGAGGTAACAATATTTGGGAGCCGTTGGTTCCACTAAATCCAGTTACAGGATTCTGTTGCCTTTCATGACACAAGTCCCAACAAGTCATCACAAGATTTTATTTTATTAGCTACTCAATTTAACCCTTTTTGTCAAGAAAAAATCTAGAAAATCGGTTAAGTACAGTTTTAAAGAGCAGAGTTCATCAAGTTTACACACACACGGAATCACAAAGACAAAGGAACATGGCAAATATTTATAGTATAAAACCCCCATAAATTCACGAGATTTTTTGTTAAAACTGTATGACAATTACATGATTCTCTCAAAAAACAAATAATAATGTTTTAATTAGTTAATAAGATGAGTCAACTTTGAATAACTTTTATCAAGCTGCTAAGAAACTGATAAAAACAAGTGTAGATGTAAATATTCGTTAGAAAAGGAAATGTTTAGTTAATATTTGAAATCCAAACTTGTTGACATTGGTGAGGAAATTTACATGCCATCTTATTATTTCTTTAGAGTTTGGGGAAACTTGCCACCAAATATTATAAGCAGAATGAAGGGATTGTCAGCCTCGGGAGTCCTGGAATGGTGGCAAAAATTTATCGCCAACAGCTTTGTGTACCGGAAGGAACCAGTTTAGTTCAAAATACCGACAATGGATGGTAATATTCTGGTCATATTTATTCTATTGTTAGGAGGTTTAGCCTTAGCTATAGTATCCTTTGTCATTGAACTTCGAAAAGTATTTCTGAGCTTCGTTGTCAGAAGTTGGCAAAAGGCTGCGAAATATGACAAATATGTTTTTCGTTCCTTGATGGAACAAGTCAAAGGCTACATTGTGAAACTTAAGCAAGAAACTTGAAACTATTTTGAAACAAATCAAAGGAAAATTTCATGCACCAAATACCATACATGTTCGAACCTAACCTTGATAAATTATCTTTCTAATTAATTAGTATCTAGTTTTAATTGGAGATACATATAACAAGAAATTTGTGAAAATATAGTCTTAGTTTTTATCAAATACTATATTGCTTGCTTGTCAAAATAATTAATGTTTACGTCACATTTAAAGTTTAATAAACATCATTTCAAATCTTAAATCTTAACTAAATATGTTTAGTTTGTTTCTTTCTGCATTTTTCAGATTGATTTATTTTTTTTCTTTGAATTTTAGATGACCTTGTAAGCAACTGTTGTTTTTATTCTAGGCTTGGGGTTAAATTGGCGTGGTTTAGTTTATACGATAAACTACAGTGCCTTGTTTTCATATAGCATATTATTTAAACCTTTATGGGGTATTGTGCAACTAGATTTGGAATATTGGCTTAGTTGAAACGTATTTTGATAAAATATTGCATATCGTCCCACTTAAGTGCACTTACGGACGTTTACCACAAGGCTCATTTTTATATACAGAACGATACCCTAAGGCTATTATTTGCAGACTGAAGGATACCGTAAAGATGTTTTGCAAACTGGACGATCGACGATCCCTCAACGAATTTTTTAAACGAAATTTACTTCAACGCAACAAAAAGCGTTTTTAGCAAACTGTCAAAAACTCACCGTCTGCATAACATAGTGTATAACGTTGGATCTATAAATTTTTGAATTTATTATATTTTCTGATGAATTTCATGCGACGAAAAATTATTAACATCTTTACGGGTATCTCAATGAACAAATATGCTGTATATTTTTTGTTCAACAAGTGTTTCTAAACTGATTTTTAACTAAAATACTGTGCGGAAACGTGATCCTTGTTTTTAGCATCGTGCTGTTTTGAAATATTATTTTGCCGGCATACGATGTTCAATTGATATGATGTAGGTATCAAAATGTACAGAAATTTATGGAGAATCTACTCATTACTTCGTGTCATTTTGCCCGAAATTTGCGTTGTCGTAAAATTGGTTTTATAAAAAACGCGTTGAGGGATCGTACAGGTTGCAAAAGATAGCCTTACGGTATCGTCCAGTTAATAAAAGATAACCTTACGGGATTGTCCAGTTTGCAAATAATATCCTTACGGTTTCGTTCTGCATATAAAAATGAGCCTTGCGGTAAACTTCTGTGAGAGGGACGATATGTCATTTAATTTGCTATAACGTGATTGTTTGTACAAAAATCCAAATGTTATAAACTTGTGGAAATAAGGTCAACATTTTAAGGTAAACATGAACAACCTTGTTTATTCTTTGGTATTATCAAATTTTTATTTTGTGACGAACTTGCACCTACCAAATAATTTCAATAAACTTGTCCCTTAAATTCTGTGGAAAATTGTTTGAATATATGGGAGCATTTTTATGTGTAGACCCTGTATGGTTCTTACCATCATTTGACAAGTTTGGTGGAAGTGAGGAGATGGTATCATGGTTTCGTTTTAGATTACAACTTATAATACTTTTATTATTTTAGAAACATGTTTTAAATTGTTATTAGCTGTGTTTGAATGTAAAAATTCGTAATGAAAGAAACAAATAATAAAATGGTAAAAATGCTTATAGAATGCCACAATCTTCGTGCGTTGTTGCTTTGCTATGCTTATCTGCTCAAACGTTTTTAAAAAATATCTTGACAATTTAAAAAGGGTTTTATCCCAAAACTGGTTACCAGTTGCATAAAATGAGGCAAACTGAGGCTTTATATGAGGGTCGATACTACTATTGTGTGAGCTGGTACTAGGGACGAATACACTTTGTCGCTTTTTAAAGATAGCCGATACCATGAAAGCTAATCCTTGTAGATTAAATGAGGGTTGTTTGGGCTATTATTGTAGTGGATTACAAAACAATGCTCAACCCTTCTAAAATGATGATGTCAATATTGTACAAAGTATGTGCCATAAATGTTTTCTCTCTTTAAATATTTTTATAAAAAATGTTATCTAATTGAATAAAAAATGTTTCATTTTCTTATTACACTTTTTCATCTTAAAATAAACTTCCAGTCAGTGATAAACAAGCGTGTATTACATTATAACAACATATTAAACTTGACCTATACTAAAATGTCAAAAAATAGGAGTTTTTATTGATGAAGTTGGTTTGCCCTGGTAATTTTAAAGTAAACCGAAAGGAATCTGATCTTTTTCAATATCCTGCAGGAGAACAGATTCCCATATGGCCTGGTCACTCCCCAAAACGTTGAAAAATCGCTTGTTGTCGCTCAGGTATTCAAATATTGCCCCAAAAATGTCAGGTGCATTGACAGCAATCGTTTTCCCCGAAGCTCGGGGAAAGTTGTCCTCAAGTGCTTGGCTAACGGACCGGTAAGAGAAGAAACCTACGGTAACATATTTTAAAAATTAAAAATTTCCCTTCAACAATTGGTTAATAAGACAAAAATGGGGTAAATATCATCATCTTTAACCAAGTTTTTAAACGTACATTGAAGGCATCCCTGTTTTTTCATGGTATAGTCGCCCAAATTGATAACCAAGTAGAACTGTGTCACATTTTGTCCCTCTGCGCGAAGATTCCTCACATGAGCTTCGGATTCCTCCCACAACTTGACAAAGTATCTTTCAAGACGTTGGGAGGACTGCTCTTCCGAGATGAATTCGCTAATGTCCCATTGTCCAAAGTCAAAGTAGAGTACTAATTTTATTAAAAATTAAAAATAAAGTGACCAAAAGTTTTTTTAAATACAAATTTCTAATTAGTTCAATTTACTTACATGGCCTTCCGTGCTTGTCTTTGGTTTCCCGACTGTACGGAAACTTGGAGTGCAGGTCATCCCAGTCCTCATCCAAAATGGAGTTGAGGTTTTCCGCTTCCCTCCATCTCAAGTTCTATTTTTAGATTCAATTCAACAGGCAACAAAAATTTGTAATTTTTGATACAATTATTAATGTGATTATACTTATTTCAATGTTGAAGTATTTTGAGCACTCGCCTGTTTAAGTCGTTCAGCAGCCTTTTCAGTATTAAAATCCACGTCTAACAGCCATTTGAGAAGAAATGCGTCTTCCATCATATATTTCGCAGTTAATTCAGCTTTGACAAGCTCTCGTAGTTGATCAATGGCGTCCGTCTCCAGTTTGGTAAGATGTGTCAGGTCAACGCTGCTGCTCGTGGTGTATATGGAACCTTGTACTTGTCCAACCAGCATCCCAACTATTGCGAAAACTAACTGTGTTTCAGCTTTCCACATTTTCAACCAAGTTTTAACTTTTCACTTTTAAAAATCAGTCTATTTCAACAAGAGAGTTGTTCAGCGGGCTGGTAATGAATTGAGAATGCGAATGAGAGGTCCACATGAACAGTGAATTTATATAGCTCGTTTTAGTCGTTTTAATGGGTTGCGATCCTTATGTACTTTGGGAAGTGTAAAATTTGTGTTTGTTGAATAGTGTAACATTTTTTCATGAATTCACGTATGCATCCAAATTCATGGCTGGGTAAAAAGGGTTCATGTACAGAAAAATGTATTTTTAAATTTTTTATCTCCTTTTTTTCTAATACCAAAGTTGATTATATACACACAGTATAGTAAATAGGGTGACTTGGTTTAAATGCCTAAGCCGATTATTTTTCATTTCCGCAGAAACAGTTACGAAGTTTCTTGTTTTTCCAACTAGATCAGATAAAGACGGATGGGTATGCTGACTGGTGACTTGACACAAGTACACGTACACAAATGTGTTCGAGATTCTGCTTTCTTTGGAATAATGGTTCGGATGATAATATCATATTATTAATATGCCTTCTGTTTCAAATAATACATATTAAATACAAGAAGAGCCTTTTCACGAGTGCATACATTACTCTATGTACAATGTAACATTTAGTAAAGAAAAGCTGATAAAGAAGATATAAGAAGGACGCATAGTTATTTTTTGTCATTTGTAGTTACACACCGGTTTATATGAGTCAATGGCAAAATATTGACCTTTGATCAAGTAAGGGGATTGTCATAGAACTATGATTATGATTGGACCACATTAAAAATAGTCATTACTAATGACTCATCAGTATGTCTCATATTACCCTTCTTCCATTCACCATTGTGCTGTGACTTGTAGTGTCATATTTACTGGGGTGGAGTGGAGACTAGCTGGAACGAGTCTTGTCGCTGGCCGGATGATTTTGCCATGCATTTTTAGCATGTTGCTGTTGCTGGTAGCTGTTGCTTTGCTCTTCTAGCTCTCTGCTATGCTGAGGTGTATGGATGGATTTTATTTTGCTTGTCAAATCTCGTCTTGAGCACGAGCTCGTCTTCTTTGTGTTTTGCTGGCGGCATAGTAATCTGTTCATCGAGTATTAATCCGCTACGCTGATCGTCAATAAATAAATAATAAATTACCTACTCTGCTTGATTTTTGATCGGTGAATTAATTTAATTGCAAATTTACTCACAATCTAGTGTAGTCCTTGTAGTGACTTGTTTGTTATTCACGAGTTTCATTACAATTCTCAACAAAAGGTAATGTAGCTGGTTTAATAATTAAATTAATTTAATTAGTACTTACATTGATTAATCAACCTTTCATAAATATGAAATACGAAAAATTTACAGCTCCTTGTAAATTTTTCAGTTGAAGTTTTCAGTTGAGACTCGCTCTAAGAGTAAACTAAGCTCTGAAAGTCAGCTGTTTGTTAATTTGTTTTTGGGGACTTTGGGTGGGTAATTTTATTAATTTATTGTGATTGTTACCGAAACTTGACCAAATATACGTAACAATGAAGTATTGAACTTGGTAGTAATCATTGTTTAACTTTGATTTACTTCATGTTTAAGCATTTAACTTTAATTTTGTTTGTTTGTTTTCATTTGTAGTTTTCAAAATGCCTCCGAAGAAAGGACGTCGAAAAGGAAGAGCTGCTGTACCAGCTGATACCGTAGTGACTCCATCATCCCCTTCCACACCACCTCTATCTCGCCACCTCTCATCGCCTCCACCGGAAACCACACCATCCCAGCAACATTCAGGCCCTTCCATCAGTGGCATCAGAGGAAATAATTCCATGAATCCAGAATCCCTCTCCCCAGATTTGCCTGTTGATGAACTCGTGAAAAGACTGAAAGTTGTGTCGACCAACTTCCAAATTATGGAGCAGCAGGACAGCAAGTCCGACTTTCAGGAACACATTCCCCTGTGTCTACATTTGATAAATGACAACTTTCTCAGTCATCCTAGTCGGGAAGTCAGGCTGTTTGTAGCATGTTCAGTTGCAGATATTCTTAGAGTATTCGCCCCCGAGCCTCCTTTCACTTCTTCGGATCAACTTAAGGTGAATAGAAGGAATAACTAATTTAAGATCATCAGAATATTATTATCATCTAGCTTTTTATAAGTAGATTTGTACTTTAATAATTTGGTTTTTTTTATTCTTATTCAGGCGATTTTCAAATTTTTTATCAGTCAGCTGGAGGGGCTCAAGGATCCTCGGGGCGTTTCCTTCAAGCGTTACTATTATCTATTGGAGAACCTCAACCTCGTTCAGGCATTTACTCTCTGTTTCGGAATGGATTATGAAGAATCTCAAGACATTAGCATTTCATTGTTTGACCTAGTCTTTACTATTATAAAGTAAGTTTTACTAATCAGTACCACTGATAAATTAATTAATTTATTTATTCTACTCTATTCGTTAGATTATAAATGAAATGCTAGTACAGTCAGAAAACAATTTTATATGTTGTATTTTTATCATTAAATTTCCAGTAATGATCATTCAGAGAAGATGAAAAGCGGGATGCTCCAGCTGTTGGAACCAATGATAACAGAAAGTGATGGATTTTCGTATGAGTTGCTGGACGTTATTCTGAAACATATCTTGGAGCCTATCAAATCTTCTCGTGGGGTCGCCTACCAGTTAGCTAAAGACTTGATCATGAAGTGTTCGGAGAATTTGGAAACTCACATTCACGATGTAAGCATTTTAGCAGCAATAATATTAACTTTTTTTTTGACAAAATGACATGTTTTTTTAATGTAATTTTATTATCATTATTTTTGTATATAGCTTGTGAATGCATTTCTCATTGGAAGCACTAAAGAGTTGGAAGACATTTCCATAGGTAGTCGGATCTATGACCTCATCTACGAGTTGCACTCCATCTGTCCCTCCATTCTTCAAACGGCTATGCCCCAACTGGAATACAAACTGAAAAGCACGGATGAAACTGATCGCCTCGAATGCGTCACCCTTTTGGCCAAAATGTTTGGAGCACCGGACTCCAATTTGGATAGTCTATTCAATCCACTGTGGCAATCCTTTCTTGGAAGATTTAACGACATGTCAGTGGCCATTCGGAATGTGTGTGTGAAACATTCAACTCATTTCCTGCTGAATCGTTTTGGAACAGCGAGGAAAAGTGTGGAGGAGGCTCTGGCCCAGCGCCAGCATGATACCGATGAATGTGTGCGGTGGGAAGTGGTCAAGGCCGTTATCTTTGTGGCCAGCAGTGGTGAAGATGGGTTTAAATATGTGATTGGAAGTGAAGGACTTCTCAAGATTCTGAAGGAAAGAACTCTGGATAAAAAAATAAAGATTCGGATGGAGGCGTTGAAGGGACTAGGTCTAATTTATAAAGGATTTTTGGAGGATGAGGAGACGTATGGACAGCCTCCGGCTTGGATCCATAACAGAATATTACAAGGATATTATATTGATAACGCAGAGGACCGAATTCTGGTAGAGAGGCTGCTCAATACTTGTCTAGTCCCTTTTAAGCTGGATAATAAGAAGAGAATGCTTCAACTATTATATTTGTATTCCACCGTGGAAACAAGCGCTCACAAAGCTTTGATTGAAATTCAAAAGAACTTGGTTTTGTAAGCAGAGCGAGACGCCACCTCTTTGAGCTGCTTAAAGTTATGAAAACTCCTCCAACCAAGAACTCACTACGGCTTATGAACCATAGAATCTCTACACTAGCCAAATTCATCCAAGATCCAGTGGTGGGTTCCAAACACATTAACAGTCTGGTAAATGAAATGAAAATCAACAAGTCACTGC
>JAITYZ010003086.1:0-16075 GCA_027744595.1 Paronellides praefectus | reverse complement strand
AGGGATGATCAAAAAATTAGCAGCTTAAAGTTATCGTTCACCATTGTTGTTTCATTATTATCACCATTATCATTTTACTGCAATTACTCATCATGACGGCACGATATAAACAAACACACAAACCAAAACGACATGTATACCTACATGTTATGTTATATGTACAGGGAATTGATAAAAGTTATCATCCATCCTCTCTACATGATGACCAAGACTCAAGACCAGGGTTATCATCATAATCATCATCATCTTCGAATCCAAGATTTAAAAAAAAAAGAAAAAATAATATCATCATCTCCTTCCTGCTGCTGCTGACGTATATACATATTTTTTTGGTTTTCCTTGCATGATACAAAATACAAACAGAAACGTAAAAAAGAGGGAGTCTCGATTGAGCACAATTGAAGAAGGCACCTTATTTTTGTTTTGCATACCTTGTCACGCGAAATCAGAGGAGGGTACCTTAAAATAATAATCATAAAATAATACAAACTACACACGACTTCAACTTTTAAAGAGCTAGATTCTATGCCTGATCATCATTATCATGGCACAAGAAACAAAAGACCTTCTTCTTCTATACCAGCAATCATATTGGATCGGGCTTGTCAGCTCAACATATTTTTTTTCTTGCAAATCAATATACTTTCAAGATGCAAAAAATATTATTTGAAAACAAAACGCATCTTTTTTATTTTATTTTTCTGTGCGGATTGGATTTCTCTCTCTTGAGCATTGGTTTATTTTTTTTATACTTGGCACACTGTTGTTGGTATTTACATACATGCCAGGCAGGATTCTATATAGCGACCATGATCATTCGCACATAATCATCATCATCTTATCATCCGCGTTGTAGAGAATTGAATGTCGATTGACAGTCGATACGCGAGTTAGTAAACCACACCAATAAATACAGCTACAGAAGAACAAAAGTGCACTTTTATTACCGGCTGCACAGAAAATACAGTATATAGTATATTGTGTAATAACTGTGTACTCTGAGGAGGAGGATGGACTTTCTTCAAAAAATAAAAAAAGGATGATGATGATGATGATGATTCTATGTCATATCCCGGATGATCAGGTTTCATACCTTTTCACGGACCCTGGTCATGCATGACATGACATGCATGTCATGATGACGGTTAATATGTGTTACCAGTTTTAGGCTCACAAAAATATATTCTCTCTCTTTTTTTATTACACTTTTTTTTATATTTGTGTGTTTGTCTATAACATGAGGATGATGCCAAATAAAAAAAAGAGATGATCATTGATAATTCAACTTTGAATGGAAATGAGCTGGTAAGAAAAAAATAAAACACAAGACACACAAAAAAATAAATAAACGGTGCTTGGGATTGAGTCACTCTATTATGCATAAAATATAAATAGAACATCTTCTCCCAGAAAAAAAAAGATACAAATTCTTTCTCTTTTTATTTCTTGTGCATAATAAGAAGTGGTTATAATATAGTAAGTAGCATACATATATTTAGATGGCTAGTAGATAAAGGTCATGTCGAACATGTTTCATTAATAAAATAAATAGTAGTAGTATTACATATTATTATGTTAACGTTCCCTTCTTCTTTTGTTGAGATGAAAGTTGCATTGCGTGAACGTCCAGCTTGTTTTTCTTGATTTGATAATAATCATTTTATTAAGGTTTCGTCATTCGTATATATTTTTTTTCCCTTTTGTGAATAAATTTATCCAATGGCATAGAATTAAATAAATAAACATATAAAAAACAGCTTTTTATCGTGAAATTCGTTAACAAACGACATTCATTGAAACAACAACAAGAAGAAGAACGACAAATAGTCAATCTGAAAGAATAGAAGATGATTGCTATTTTATCAAAAAAAAAAAAAAAAAAAAAAAAAAAAAGGTAAAATAAAACACCTTGATTTGATTACAGGTGATAAATAAATAAATAATAAGTGTAGTATGTATATATATTTAAAAACTGCCATTATGATTATTTTGTGAAGATTATATAATTTGCATGGGGTGGAGGGAGACAGAGAGAGAGATGGATAGAAACGCTGCCCATGAAAAATTTTGTTGAGCAGGTAAGTATAATAATAATAAGTAGATAAGTGTGTAGTGATGGTAAGGAACTTGGCAAAGTGATTGCATCAAGATTGTTGATTCAACAATACAAAGTGCATTGTCTATTATGCTACTTTTTAAATGTCAAGTTTTTTTTTTTTCGCCATTTCCTCAATGTAAAATAAATACACTCTCAAAAGAACATCCCAATCTGAGCAACAAACCGTAATCGAGGATATTTTGTGTGGCCGAGAGATGGTACCTACATTCTCAGCTTTTGTAAATACATAAAGCTGTTATCTTATCCAAATAAAAGTGGACCATATAAATTATGTACATACCAAGTTGACTTGACATTCAACATGAGCACTTCTTGGGGATGAACAACAGATTACCTATATGTATATTTATATATCCATTGCACTCTCCCTTGTCGCCCCACACCACTATTACTATTACATAAATGCACTTTTTTCCACATGTGTGTTGTGTAGGTAATAATGGGTATATAAAGCCAGGCTAAGATATACCTATTATGTATGTATATCAGGTTCTAATTGTTGCTCTTTTCTTGCCATTATTTTGACAGCAATATTATTTCAATGCAGTAAACTACAAATAATGGTCGGGGATAATTTGACGTGCTTTATTTTATTTTATGGTTTCAACTATTATAATGGAATAAAAAGGGCTTAAACAACAACTATATTTATTGCACTCTTGTTTTATTTCGTATGGATGGTAGCGTTTAAATTTTTTTTTGCATTTGTGTACATTCGACTTTTAGCTTTTTTTTAAATTTTTTTTTTGCAAACCAGACCCAGACCCTGTGTCTAATATTATTTAAGTCAGCAAAAATAAATATAAAAAAGGAGAAAGATTGATGATGAGGGGATGTCCACAGGTTGTAAAACTGCCGTTTTCATATGTGTTATCTCCAAAAAATATCACACCGCGCCAGTCGCCACCAAGTGCATTTGAACGTGTTTTCTGTATGTTATGTTTTGTAAAGTTACATGTTAATGTCATGCATTTTGATGGTCATGATGATGACCACCACCATCATCATCAGCATCACTGTCGTCGTTAGAAATGAGACCAAAGAAGTGTGAGCACTACCTCCATGTAATATTATACTACCACACACACACACACACACACACTTAGTAATCGGGGAAGATTTTCACCCGTGTAATTGATTTGATTGAATTGAATCCACTCTGCAATTCTGATTCTAGGAACAAGTAAAAACATGACACGATTTGCCGTAATGACTCTCTGTGCTTTTATTAGTGCGACGACGACAACAACGACTTGAAAGAAGATGCGGTGTGTCGGGTGGCTGGTTAATGTGACGTTTGTCTTGGTGGGTGGCTCGCCATTTATTATTCACTTAGCAAAAGGCCAATGGATTATTGAGCTGATCATGAAAGCATTTTTTTTCAAACGGAAATACCAAAACATCATCATAATCTTGAAAGTTTTATAGAGGGAGACAAGTTATTAAAACACAATAGCGAGTTTTTGTTGCAGAAAAAAAATGCAATTATGTAAAATAAATTGCAAATAATAATGGTCCTACATATTTTTGTGTATCCTTCATATAATATCATCGCTTTATCATTTAAACCATAAAAAAAGAAATAATGTGAGTGCATTAAATGCATTGTATGTGGTTATGGTCGCCACCACCACCGGTAAACTATGTAAATATATTTTCTTGTCTTTTGAGACATATCATCAGAGTCTGTGGAAGGTCAAGTACAAGTTTTATTATTATGACACGACACATTGCATTGTCATGTATTTTACCAAAAACAATTATTATTGCTCCTACACTTTACTAATACCAGAAAAACAGCTTTGATGATAATATTTTTTTATTTTGTTTTGCAAAATCCTGACCACTTCGGATTTTCAAGTGACGAAGAAGCAGTTTTAAGGAAATGTTGAGGAGAGAAAAAACCCGCAAGTCCATTTTTCACTTTCTGGTCATTCCTTCATTCATTTCCCTTCCCGGTACTCACTCTCATAATCAGTCAGTGTCATTGATTTTGTTTTGTGTGCGAGGAGAAAAAAAATAGGTTCCAAGCTGGTTGTTGGCGATGATAAAAAAATTCTCAGAAGAGTAACAAATGATAAATGAATGGATGGATGACAGTTTTTAGGTGATATTTGGGCCGTCACCACCAGTCCATGTTGTATTATTATTATTTTTCCTTTGCCAAAATTGTCATTTTATATTAGCTACATAATATTTTACACCGCCGCTATTACGCAACTGTCCCACTTGAGTATGTGGCTCTGTGGGACAAGAAACACACAGGAGTACAAGTACAGCTGTTGTTGTATAGCAAATAAGTTGATTGAAATTATGATGGTGTTGTTGATGATGATGATGACACTCTTTTATTTTGTAGAGATGGTAAATAAATATTATTCTACCAACGCGTTTATTGAGCTGATTTGACAAGAAGAGTGCGCACTTACACAAATGCCTAGATGTTAGCTAAACATAACCGCATATAGAATGATGGTAGGTACAATATTATCTGTCAATCTTATCATTAGTCACCTTCGTTCCTCATTTATTTGTCATAAATAGACTGCCTGTTTGTTCTCAAAGGTGATGATGATGATTATGATTAGTGATTACCTTTATATTCCAAGGTTTTGCTCGATTCATGTCTCAAATATAAAAAAAAACAAAAAAAACATAAATATATTCTTTTTGTCATTTTTTGTCATCGTCTTTGTGGTCGGTAAAATCTAAGGATGGACATGTGCGACATTGATGCCACAAAGTGGTCCAATGGAAAATCCAGTTGTTTCATTCTATTCATTCTAAGATATTCCTAATGTATCTCTATCCTGTTGATTAATTACAAGTCATTTTGTGTGTGTGCGCGCAACTCTTCCAACTTCATTGATCAGGGATTTCTGACTAAAAGGACGTAAAAATTTGTTCTCAAAGGTGATGATGATGATTATGATTAGTGATTACCTTTATATCCCAAGGTTTTGCTCGATTCATGTCTCAAATATAAAAAAAACAAAAAAAAAACAAAAATATATTCTTTTTGTCATTTGTTGTCATCGTCTTTGTGGTCGGTAAAATCTAAGGATGGACATGTGCGACATTGATGCCACAAAGTGGTCCTATGGAAAATCCAGTTGTTTCATTCTAACATATTCCTAATGTATCTCTCTATCCTGTTGATTAATTACAAGTCATTTTGTGTGTGTGCGCGCAACTCTTCCAACTTCATTGATCAGGGATTTCTGACTAAAAGGACGTAAAAATTATTACTTACCACCACTGACTTCATTACCTCTTGGAAAAATGATCTTGATTGACTTGATTACTTTGTCTGATACTTTTGCAATTGTGATGTCATTATTCTGCTGGTGTTGTATACACACACGTGTGTCTAGTGTCTATATATGTTTGAGTGCTCAACCTCAAAAATTTTGTTTAGGTGTGTACCTATATATATTTTTTATATGCATATCTCTATCTAATCTTCATTCCATTCCAAAAAAATGTCGTTTCCTTTAATAATATTTTATTTGACATTGAAATTTTTAAAGTCGCATTTTTTGAGAGAGAGGAAAAAAAATATATTGTCTGGTAAAACATGTTTATCTCATGTGTCATTCACCCAACAAGCCCATTATATTCATTTTTGTGCATTTCTTAGGCAACAAGGTAATTGCTTACCTGTGAATGTTGATTCATGTGAAATCAATATAATATCATTAAAAAAATAGTATTTCCCTTTTTCCTACCTTCACCACACCACCCTTCTTTTTTCCAAAGAAATAAAATCCATTACAAAATTTCCAGAACGTTTTACTCATTTCTTTTTTGTCTGCATTTTTTCGCAATTTTTTCTATGAAAAATTATATCAAAACGACTCATAATAACAACATCCCCACAACAACAATATTTTATTTACTTATTATTTTGATTGGACATAAAAAAATCCACAAAAACCACAAATTATTCTTTTGAAACCTGGCTTGATAGAGAAAAAGGACTTTGAACAATAAAAAACTGATCTGTCATAAAACGTGAACAAGAGCATTAACACAATGATCATCGTAACAAGCAGCCCAACAATTTTATATATACATATATATCAAAACGATAGAGATATTATTACTTCTGCGAACACATTGTTCAAAATATGTCAACCTGAACAAATGGTCAACTGTGGTCAAAACTTTATCATCTTTATCTCATCACAGATCCCAAGAAGCAGTTAAGTTGTAAACTGACCGCCATCAGAGAGCAATTGTACATTTAAATAAAACGCATTCTCCTGCATACTTTTCGATCAATCGGGAGAAGAAGAAGAATAAAAAAATATGCCATTTATTTATGTATAAAAAAATAAATAGAAAATGAAAGGAGGATGGTGCTCATTGTGAAAATGTTTAACTTGCTTCGTGTCTGTGTGTGTGACAAACAAACGGAAATATAATATATTGATACTTTTGCTCTTTATTACATTTTTTTTCTAGAGTGCAATGTTTGAAGGGATGAACAGCGCGCGTGTGCGTTTCTCATCCACGTCTCACGTCATTAGGTAAACACAAAAAATAAATAAACCTCCTTCATTTTGTCGTCGTTATATAACAATAGCCACTATACAATACTTACTACTATCCTCTTTCACTTTTCAACAATGTAAACTTTACGACTTTGTGTAAACTCTCGGAACAAAGAGAAGAAGAAGAAAAAAAGTGGCAGTGGTGATAAAGGTAGTAGTAATAGGAGAGGTATTTATACAGTCGTCATCGTAATCATAAAAAAAACCCACACAGGCATCATCATCAAAGTAATGCTGTGTTACAACTTTTACGAAAATGTCCTTTTCATTTTTTTCTCTTTTTCTTCTTCTTCTTCTTGTTCAACTGTTTTGTTGTTTGTTTATAGTGAAACCAACCCGTATTATTCTTATTATTTGCAAATTAGCTACTCCACTGGAATGAATTGGAAAATTACAAAAAAAAACATTCAAAAAGGAAATGATATTAGCTACCCAAGTTTCACGCAAGTTCGGCAATTCTCATATAAAAAAAGCCCAACATGACCATCATTGTCATTATCATCATATCATGATCATAAACAACATTTAACATATTTTTGACTCCTTTACTACACATTTTGTTTTGTTGAGAGAGAGAGAATGCAACTTGAACTGCAACAAAACTGACAGATGATGTTTTTTTCTTTTCTTTTTCTCTTTTGATGATGATATCCTGCTTGGATCTTAATAATGTTGTTGCTCATAACATAATAACATTTGAGATTATTATGTGGATATCGTATAACATTGATCGCTACTAGGACAAGATTACATCAAACTTATTAAACTTAATACCTACACAAGTTATCATGTAGATAGGAAGATATACAACTCCTAAGTTTTGCTCCATCATCTCCTCTCATCATCATCATCATCTGTCTTTTTTCCTCTTTGTTCCTTTCTTTATGCAAATAATGCAAGTTCTCTCGCCACCAACATGTTTTTTTTTCTTCTTTTTATTATTCCTCGTTCTCTTCCAACTCTCCGCATATTTTGTAGACAATTGTTGCACAGAAATATCGTGTATTTATTATTAATAATAATAATAGCAATAATAATAATACATTATTACTGTTACTCGTTGCGTTACTGTTTCGGCGCACGACGACGACGCAAATAAGTAAAATTTTCTATTATTATTATTATTATTATTCTTACACGGACCAACTTGCATACAAAGTTATTATTATTATTATTTATTTATTATGCATGCAAGCATGCATGCTGGCATACTCCATTAATGGAAAATATAGTGACGTCTAATATGTATGTAGCCTTTACACAATTTTTTTTTCTTCCTCTCTGTTTGTTATCGGAAATGTTTCCCCGATTTTGCTTTCTTCCGTCCACATTGCGTTTATACTTTTACAGAAGGAGGAATAGTAGGAGAAGCAGTACTGCAACAAAAAAAAGTACTTGTTGAAAAGCAGGACATGATGATGTTGATGATAGCAGTGCAGTAAACAGCACCACAATCACCATCACCACCACCTGTACTACCATTACAGCTATATTATGCACACTGTGGAGTGGAGTAGTAAAGTATCCCTTGTTACACACACAGCATCATCATCATCATCATGATCATCATCATGACCATCATCATGGTATTCTTTCTTTTCTCTCTGTCTTCTAAATAGTTGCAGTTTGATGGCATGGCACCAATAGTTCAATGAACTTTTTTTCCTGTTACCCGTCTTTTTTACCATCAAAAGATCATAATATGCCGGCCCGGCCATTCATCTGAATTAAAAAGATGCGGATGGATGATGATGGTCAAGTTTTGCTGTTTGATGATGATGAAATGTAGACGAGAAGAAGGTGGTAATCGTAACAATCGTCATAATCCTTATTCTTCTTCTTCTCCTGCTCATTTCTTTTTCTCAGCTCTTCTCCCTCAATTTTTCGACAAGAATTGCAAACAAAAATATGTACAAAAAAGCAGGTATCTTATGCAATATAAGTGCACACTATATATATACACTGTATATATACGTATATATATCATCGGAAAACGTTGAAATATTTCTTTACACCACCACCACCAAAACGTACTTACTACGCAATGTGCACGTTTTCTTGATGTGATTATTATTATATAACAAGAAGAAGAAGAAGAAGAGTAATAATAATGAGGATAATTTATACGTGTGGTGTTGTGTGCAATAAGCTCTGTTATACGCTCCAGGTACCAGCACCGTCTTTATAATCATCATCATCACTGAAGAAGAAGGCGAAGAAGATGATGATGATGGTGTACTTCTTTTTTACACGCAGTTCCTTCCTTCCTGTCATGGTCATGCATTGCATCCACACACACACAAATGCACAAAAAAACGAACGTGTATTATATGCTCAACAATTTTTGCCATCACGAAAACCATTTTTTATACAAAATAAATATATACTTGTGAAAAACGAAAAAAAATGAGTACAAATGATAGAACATCAAGAAAAAAAACAAGAAAAAAACGCAGCAACTTTTTTTTTCTTGATGCCAGGCTACTGCTGGGAGATAAGTGCAGAAAATAACGTAACTTTGTGTAAAACGCAACGGATCATAACGAATAAAAAAAAAGATGATATATTTGTTTGTGTGGGGGAGAGAGAGAGAATAAGAAGATAAGGTAAAATTATGTACTTCATTTTTCAATGTTTTGAGTATCTGGAGTAAAGTGCACTGACTGACCACATTCTTGATTTATTATTATTATTATTATTATTATTATCATGCATGTAAATGATCATTATATATTCTTTTTGAGAGTCTTAGTCAAGGTGAAAAACTCAAGCCATGCAATACAAAAAGAAGAAAAACTGTGTAAAATGAAAAGTCAATTTGTTTGCTTATTTGCATGCATCTTTGAGATATTTTGCCATTTTACAAATGATCCAACATTATTAACAATTTTTTCCTTGCTTTGACTTTTTCAGAGTGGCGTGTGCTCCAAAGTAAAATTGAACAAAAATCTTTTCCCTGGGCATCATACTTTTTTTATTATGTCCGTTTCGGCCTCAATTATTATCCTTTCTTCCGTTGCCTTCCTCTTCTTCCATGTGTGTATGTGTGTGCACGAAAAAGATTAGGGAAAGGGATACATAATTTGAAAAATTGTTTTCCATAAATAAACTTATTTTTTTAATAGCAGAAACTGTTAAACGATCCGTTACATGGTGATTATTACCACGGAATTTGTTTTGTAATTTTTTCTCTCTGGCGCTGCTGGCGGATAATGATTAATGAACTGGTGGGGGAAGAAAAGATGAGTAAGTTTTAATTCTGATGAATCTGACCAAGTTAGTACCATCATTATCATATCCCCCCTGCATTATTTCATTATTTTTTAATTTTTCAAAAGCATGGAATGTCGTGGTGGTTTGTTGGTTTGCCATTTTATGCTCCTGCTGATTTCCACTTGAAACGTTTAAAAAATACCAGACTTTTGCTCCAAAGTTTCCTGTCTTTATCTCTCATCGTCATGATTACTACACTTCTCTCAACCAACCCTTCTTCTTTGAATCGTCGAGCTCAAGAAGAAGGGAGAGACGATGCATTAAATATATTTCTTTAAAATAAAACTTAACAATAACTCATTTTCTACATAAATAATAAAATATGACGTTCACCTCAAGTTATTACCTTGTGCTCTTCCTTTTGATGCTTCTTCAAATATGATAGTCGTCGTCGTAATGGTAAATATGTAAAAGTTGCAATGAGCAAATTAAGTGCAATTTACCCACTGCAGTTCCCATTCAGACAGGGGCTCCAAAAAATTTATATTGAGGTTCTGCTTTGTTGTGTATACAGAGAATATAGTCTCCATATTTGTTAGAGAAGAGCAGGGGCTTATACAATAAATTTATGGCTATTTCGCTAATTACCGTACTGCATGGTGCACACACACACACCAGCCAACCAACAACTGCAAAAATGGCAGGGGATTTTATTTCGTTTCAAGAAAAACCTTTTGGTATCCACCAAGAAACAAAGTTTAAAGTTCATCTTTGTACCAGCATATTATTTGTAGCAGCAGCGGGGTCAACTCATTTGAAAATGATGATGATGACCATGCAATGAAATTATAGAGAAAAGAGTCACTCTTTTGATTGTTAAATTTGCAAAATCCCATAAAAAATTATGTGCATTTATCTCCAACTCTTTGAAGTGCAAAGACAGACAGAAGTGGATAAAAAAAGGAAAAGAACCTACACATGCGTCGGCGAGGCGGCGATTATTTTTTTTTCTTCATTTGAAACTTGTGAATCAGAAGATACCGGGTATCAGGACACTTTTGATATTATAAAATATTATTATTATTTAGATTACTTGATTTCCTAAAAAAACCTGCTATGCAGCTTTATTCGATGCTACATAAATAATGTGATTGACTGGACAATTTTTTTTTAAATTCCCTTCCCTGCTGCACAGTGGGAAGCCAAAATGCTTACTCACAAGCAACATGTTTCATAATCATAGGGTCCCCCCTTCACTTTTTGCAACGATAAAAATTAAATTATTAAATTTTGATAGCGAATCTGGTGAACTACAGGTAAAATGCTTTATAGTTTGAGATTCAGCCTTTTGGATTTTATTTTATTTCCCATTTAAATACAAGAATACCCTCTACTCCTCCTTCCAACTCAACTAATTTATTTATTGTACCACTTCTACTACAACGCGACTACTCAAAAAAAAGGCCAACAAAAGAACATTATTGAAAGGAGCATATATAGCTTAAGTACCAATTATCATAGATGCTATTCTTTTAATGGGAGTGATAATAATATTACCGGGGGGTGAGCACAAATAAAATTACTCAACCTTTTTTTTCAAAGGTCGTTTTCAAGAAATCACGAAAGAGATGCATTGAGTGAAGTGGCGAGTGAGTGGTGCACATAAAATGCATAATATACAATAAACAAACATCTCGTTATAAAGTAGCATCCTTTTAACAAGTATTATTATCATACATCATAATCATCATCATATATACATATATATATATATATATAGGTATACCCATTTTTAACCCTACCACTTTGGTTGACGGTTGGCTAATTAGTTGATGAAGATGAAAAAATAAAAAATAAATAAAAAATCCTCTTGTTTTATGGCGACGCGAGAGGAAGGAGGAACATGCAAAGTTGTGAGTCGGATTATTGCACAAAAGAAAGCAAAAGTAGATATACACATGTGAGCATACAAAACAGAGTCTCTCGTATGAGTATTTAGAGTTGGTAATCAAACACATAGACAAAATATATATTATAAAAAACCTTTTTCCTTGGCACTACTTACATAACATGATGATAACATAGCACGTAATAATATTATTACCACGTCTTTGTTTGTACAACTGACAAAGAAGAGTAGTTAAAAATGGGTCTCTTGTAACAATTAGTGTGATGCGCGAGAGAGAAGAAGAAGAAGAAGCACTTAACAAAAAAGGGAACCACCAACACACAAAACAGAATATATATACTACAACCGGCGACAAGACTAAACAAGACTACTGCTAATGTACATATTTACATGGCTTTTATTTTTTATGGTTTGTATGTATATATGTTTCGCTAGACAGAAGATTGTAACCTTTTTTTTAAAATATATTTTACTTAAAAGTCTTTTCTTCTCGAGCCAACCCTATCATTTAACTTGTGTGCATCTTGTAGTAGCAGCAGAAGCAGAAGCAACAGATGATAATACAATATCATTATCATCATCTTCTTCTTCTACATCTTCTTGTATGTGTACATAACGTGTGTGTTGCCATATTTATTTCCTGGTTTAAAAACTAACAAAATGAAAAGATTCTGTAAAGAGATGCGCAAGAGCGTTACGTGAAAACCATTACGTGCTAAATTAACTATTCCCCTTTCATCCTCTCTCTCTCTCTCTCTGTCTCTGTCTCTCTAGGAGCCCTACAAATATCCCATCCTACCACTTGATCATCTTCCCTACCTCACATCACACAAAGCAAGTATTATGGCACACATTAAATCATTTGCACTACTGCTCATCATCATCGTAAAAAATCGTGTTTATTCATTTGCTCTTTTGCTGCAAAAAATATATATATAAAAAAAATGTTTCATCCATTTCACTTTCTTCCACTTCCACCAGAAATTCCGTAATTCCACTTAATTCTCTCTCTCTCTCTCTCTCTCTCTCTTCTGCCCACTTGTGCAATTGTTAATACGTAATAATAATAATAATAAGAGGGTAGCATATAAAAGAACCTTGACTTTTTTTTGTGCGCAGACAAAGAAGAGTGCTACCCTCTTCCTCTCTATTTTTTTAGTATGGTAGAGAGCACACACATGAGAAACATCATTTACAAATTATGAATGTGTTATAGTATATCATCATAACAACCAGGGTAAAATAATTATAGGGGAATACCAAAAAACCAGGTGCTAGGCCATTTTATAAAAAAAATGATGGTTCATACTCATCATTCGTACTTTTGCTGATTGTTGTAGTTGATGCAGTGCAGCGAAGCGGCGGATATAAAACTTACTTGACGTAACATTTTTTTTTTCTTTCCCGTTGTCTTGTGCGTAACAAAATATAGTATATCTACTCCATTTATTTTATGTGTTTTTTATATTTCACTCGCTATATATATCTTATGTATAATTATTATATCACCTTCACTATCACGTGGCTTCATGTATTTTTTTTGCATTGTCAAAGTCTAGCCTGCTCCTGCTTTGCTGCTCACATACCCAACATCACACACACCGACCGATTATAACAACCAGTTACAAAGTACAATGTTAAATGGGTTTGATGTATATGCAAAGCAGATACAAGAGGTAGTAAAATGATAGTATAGGAATACTAATGAAGACGGAAAGGAGATCGCTTTTCCTTGTCAGTGTTTAAAATAATAATTTTTGCATAAAGTACATCCTTCCGGTTGGTTGGCATGACAGACAGGTGCAAAGGGTAGTAGTGATAGGAGGAGAGGAGGGGGAGAAGGTGGTTGCATGATGGATGGATTTATGCATATTTACCGCACTACCTTTTTGCCGTCTTGAGTGATGATGACCTTAACTTGCAAAAGCCATTAAAACCGTCTTATAACATTGACATTGCAACGATAAAAAGGTAAAACAATTTTATGATGTCTTGTTTTTTTTGTTGTCTAGTTTGCTGGGAATCTAGACAAATATTCGCGGTACTGTAAATGCTGTAAAATTTGTACTTTCAATGATTTTTCTCTTTGCATTTTCTTCTAATTTTTAACTATTAAAAATTGCACCAGATTCGTTTACACTTAAAATAATAAATTTAATACTAATAATAATAACAGTGTTTGTGGCTACCAAGATTAGATCATCGCTTTAAAATACACATTAAAATGTATATAAAAACTATTTCAGTTGAACCGGCACAAAACAAAAATTAAATAAAATCTGAAAAAGGATTATACTCGCGTGAGTAATGGGACATTAGACATGCATGCAAGCAAGCTCATTTCAAGACGACGTTGTACGCTTTCCGGTATCAATTACATTCCCAATATATACATATTTTCTGTCTTGCTTGATACTTATTTCTCACATCACGCCATATATAGGTATGCAGCAGCAGCAAATATTTTACTTACAGTTTCACACAAAAAAACACAACATAGTGTCTCTTCTTCTGCTGCTGCTACTGCTGCTGTGATTTGTCATTTACACGTTAGCATTGTTACTTTTGTTGTTACAAGCAATCATGGTAGTAGTCATGAAACAAGAACGGAAGCCGATCAGTTATGTAATTTTTTTGTGCCTAGCAATTTTTTGTTTTCCTTTTTTTGCATCTGCAACAGCAGCATCAACAAAGGTAACATGAAGAGAGAGAGAGAGAAGAAAAAAACGGCGTTTTTCCTATGAATGAATGTCAAGAGCGAACGATTCCACTTTCAAGCTCTTTCCAATTGGTTTCACTTAATAAGCGAGACAAGATAAGTGTATGATGCGTGACGATGAGGATCACACAGACAGAAAGAGAGAGAGAGAGAGAGGGACAGATCCTCTTTAATTTGTTCCAATTTATTATTATGTTATAATATACATAAGTTATATAACATGTACATACATACGTCACACAAAAATCTAATTTTATATAAATATTTTTGCCTTTGTTTAAATTTGACTAAGCTTTAAAGTGAAACATCCGTAATCTACACTCCTACTTGTTCATCTTCTCATAGAGAGAGAGCGTTTACACTTTGTTTGTATTTTATGGACTCTTCTTCATTTTGTTTTTTGAAAGATAGATCATGAGACTATGAGACAGCCTTAACAATCATGATTGGTCATGGTTTTGCATTATTTTTTTTACCCTGTTGCTTTTTTTTTGCTGGTTTTACAGACGAAACAAAACAAAGAAAAACTGCAAAAAGATTCGGGATAGGAGAGCACGGGACAAAAACAACAGCTGTTTTTATTTCTGTCAAGAAATATATATATTTATATATATATTTTTTTTGACCAAATCATAGTCACAAAAACCCACCGCATCATTTTCCGGAACGGTCTGACTGATCTAATGAGGCTGTTGTTGTTCTGTTATTTTGTCGCCTTCTCTCCTCAAAAAACTCACACGCCAAATTACCCGAAAGAATTGAATGAAGAGAAGAACAAAAATATGAGTGACAGTTTACATGTTTATATAAAGTAGATAATATACTAAATATATAGGGAATTGTTCAAGAGCCGGTGCTGCGCAATGTGCTGCTGTGTTTGTTGGTCGGATCTTGTTGATGTTTAAAAAAAATACAATTTTTTTTATAATGGTCCCCACAAAATGTCGCTACTTGTTAACCATCACCAACAAAGTGGCTTAATAGGTGGTGCACATGCACTCATGCTGATGATGATGATGACAACGACGTTGTGTATGGCTGTTGTTGTGTAGAAGAGGCGAGCAAGGATATCTTCCGGAAACGAAATATCCCTACCTACACCTGTGCAACAATGAGCCAAATTTTGTCGAACGTCCAAAAATATTTCAATTCAACTTTTGTACGAGATTCTCGGCTTTTGCCAACAAAATGATAACTTTTTTAAAACTGATTTATCCTCAACCAAAAGTTGTAATGTCGTCGTGTTTTATCCCCTCATATTATATTATTTTACATAAGAATATCATCTTCATCTCTGTCTCTCTACATCTCTACCTCCTACTTGCACACTCTGTTTTTTCTCTTCTTTTCTTATTAGCTATTTATGACAAGCCTTTGTTCTTCTTCAGAGTATAAAAAAATATCTTATTAGCAAGATGCACGATTGGTGGTGGTGCACTGCACTTGTAAATAACGCATTTAAAAATAAATAATATGCTTCTGTAAATTAAAGACGCTTATCAATTTTTTTTTCTCTCTCTCGATGTTTAGCCAAAGCTTGACAACCGTGTATATGCGTG
>JAITYZ010003085.1:0-10555 GCA_027744595.1 Paronellides praefectus | reverse complement strand
TTTTTACGACATGAGGACTTTAATAGGGCCAACGTCATTACATTAGAGCAAAAAATATATACATATAAAGCGGCAACAACACCACTACTTTCACCACCACCACCCCTCCAGAGAAAGTTTTTACTACAAAAAAAACGTATCATGGTGAAAATATGTTTATATGAATGTGGAGTGGTAGTAGTAGTGGTTGCGTTTAATATTATGTATAATGTACCAAGTCAATACTACACAACACACATCCCCATAGTTTTTTCCCTCATCCTTGGAGAGAAAGAGCAATATAGTCTCGTCGTCGTCGTAATGAAAGGAACAGTGGGAATCGGAAATTAGGAGGAAATTGCCTTTACGACATCCTCCTGATTTTAGACGCTATATATTAGGTGGTTGCCTTGCTATAAACTGTTTTGTACAAAGTAAGTACCTTTACATAAAAGAGTATTATAAACTGCTGCTGGTGATAACTCCACATCTTTTCTCCCTCTCTTTGTTATGCGTGAATGTCGACATATATGTATAGTAACTAGATATAAAAAATGTTACTGGTGTTGTGCACGTATTCTCGACTTCTCGACGAGAAGTAATAAAGATAGGATTTATACACGTGTGCGTGTGCATCCTTCTTTCCTAAGTGTTGTATATTATGTGTATGCATTAGAGTTGGGTAATATCCTTTTAGAAGTCATACAAGTGTTATTATAACCTGACTGATGAAAAACGGAAAAGTCGATGTAGTTTAGGATGATGATGAGGAAAGAAGAGAGAAATAAATGAAATTACGTGCCGTCATCGAGCAAAAAAGGGAGAGAGAAAAAATTATCATGATGAAATGATGACATATACATGTATAGGTATGTATATATATCCCTGTTTTTTCTTATGTAATCCAAAGTTTGCAAACTTTTTCCCCCCATTGAATGATGATGATTCGATTTCTTTTTATAGCATAATTATGGCACTGCCTTATTACACCAAAACTATCTTTTATGGGTTTTCAACTAGGTATATCTGCATGATCGGCATGCAAAAAAATGAGAAAAAATCTATAAAAAGTCTCCTATGAAGTTTGACTGTCTATAGATTATCATATCATGGACATTCCTAATTAAGCAACCCATTGTCAATATCTATTTTAAAGTCAATATTGTTGTAAATATTTATTTTTAGTTATCGGCGTGTGCATTAAAAATATTTTTTTATATAATTTTGTGTAGCTGGATTCGTAGCAAATAAATATAATTTGCTTCCTTTTTATGCTTTTACAGAGTGCACACACGTAGGTACACAAATATTACTTGCAAAAAATACATAAATGCAACATGCGTACCAATATAATATCATATGAGATACCATTATACCCTTGCAGACGGGCATGAGTTTAGTAGTAAAACTCTATCAATAATTTATACTCGAAAGAGAAAGGTCTATCCTTATCTTTTTTTTTATATTTTATTGTAGTGAATGTGCCAGGCTGTGCCAAGCTTTCAATTCATTTAATAGTACTTTTTACGTCCTTTATATAAAAGGCCAATTTGTTACCGACCGTGAAAGAACATAAAAAGTCCAACCCACGACAAACGACACCGCAGTGTCTCCCATTCCCATCAATTCCAATCCTATCTTTCACATGATCTCACTTTTTTCCTTTTCTTTTCTTTTGCGAGTTGTGAGACTCCGCCATACCAAAGCCAAACTACTTTCTCTCTCCTCTATAATAATAATAGTATAATATGTCGCGTTTGGTCGGTCACACAGTAGCAGCAGAGTAGTAGTAATATCAAATGTGTTACACTAGTAGTGCAGTTACATAGTCTATCATATCACCATCAATATAAAGGAAAGCAATATGTAATGGAACATGCCATACATGTAAGTAGTGCTGCGCCACCAGATGGAAATTTAATATAGCATACACAATCTGCCATCTCATCTATTTTGTACGATGGAGCAAAAAAAAAATAGGAAGCAAGCAGGTTAGTATGGAAGATGGGTGGTGGAACGAGGTGCTTATCGGCATCAACGTTTATTATGGAATAATGGCTCACACTTGGTTGTGACTCCTTCACCACCACGCATGCATGGTGTGAATTCTCAAAATAAACAAAGTAATAAGCTAGTCTCCTATCCATCTATATATGCCTATATGCCACTATGAAAAACACAAGCATTAAAAACATTTTCCTTTCTGTTGGCTTCTTGTAAAAGAAATCAGTTAATTCTGAAGAGAAGTTGGAACTAAAAACTTTTTTTCTTCCTTTTCTCCAAGGAAAAAAAAAGAATCTGTCTACTTGACGATCCAACCAAGACTTTTATATGTGGATATAGAGCTCTAAAAGATGTAAAGTGTACAAGATTTTTTTTTCTGTGGTCTACAAAAATAAGAAAAAAAGGAACTAAACGTGTAATGGCAATGGCACGTATAAAAAAATATATAACTAGTGACTTTCTCTATCTCTCTCTCTTTTATGTACGTGAAAAGAGGTTAAAATAATATGTTAGCAAAAAAATTAAATGCAAAGCTTTTTTCCTCTGTTTGTCTTCACTCGCCTATTTTTTTTTGCGGCGAGAGGAATGGCAAAGTAGTAGATGGTTGTATAAAAAAAATTGTAAAGACAAGCGCTCTCTTCAGACAAGAAGATTTTTGTCTACCACTTCACTTTTCTTTAGTTTTTTTACTTGTAAAAACAATAGCTTCGTTTTTCTCTTACACTCTGCTTCTCAACATTTTTTTTATAGCCAAGTACATCAATTGTACAAAAAAGGCACACTACTACACAGCTTGTTCATTTTGCTTGTCACCCCTACCACTCGACTATATATAATATGTATATAGTTTTCCACAGATTCTCTGTCTTGCTTGGCTGACTAAACTGAAATAAAGCAGACAAATGTACGAGGTCCCTGTCATCTCCTCCTTTTCTCGTTTCCTGTCCACTTCCTTTGACTAAATAAATGATATGATCATCTTCAGGGAAGATTTTTACTACCAACTTTTCTCTCTGCCCTTTTTTTTCTCCTCCTCCCACTTTTTCAACACGTGTATACAAAAAACACATGTCTCAACTTTTATAAAAGGTATATTGCCATGATAAAGAAAAAAAAGTTTTATTATTTTTTCTCTCTCTATTCAATACACTTTTACTCTCTCTCTGGAAAAAAGCCATTCCATTAGCCAAAGAAATGAGCCTGTAATTTATAATGTAAACTATTTTCCCCTGAAAATGTAACCATTTTTTTATAAAGGAGTTTTTACGCCTACTTAAATGATAATGACATGTTAAATATCAGATTACATTATGATGGTAGTTTTTACCATACAAATTTTTGTAACATGTTTATGCATTCATGCGGATATTATTTGGGAGGGAGTTGTACTAAAGTTGTACTTTTATATTTTCAATTCCAACTGGCAATGTTCTACTTAATCGCAAAAAAAGAACTAAAGTACATGGTAGAAAACACACTCATGTAAAAAAAAAGAAGATATTTTTTTAAAAGGGAAAATAATAAATAATATTTGTAGTATTTGAGCTGTGTGTTGTGTAAGCCCGCAATAACAAAAATAAAAAATAAATACAAAATGCTTCATGTCTCGATAGACTTCATGTGACCATTCATGTTTTATGAACTCCGGAGGGACTTTCATGACAATCATAAAACATATATAAAAATAATAATGGTAGTACAACTTGGCTTTTTCCTTCGCTTCACTGCTGCTGCTGCTTCATACATTTATTATATAAATATATATATCACATTGCATTATAGTATAAAAAAGCATATATATATATATCTCTAATAAATATAACAAACATCTTTTTTATTTACATATTAAACTTGTTTTCTCTCTGCAGTTTTTTTTGTCTTGTTTACTTACCTCGTGTTTCTCCTCGCGTTTCGGCCTTTTCGGCTCTGACTCTGGACTGCTTCGGGGTCGAAACTTGTCTCGATCACTTGGGGACAGTGAGTTTCTCTATTTAGGGAAAATCCAAACAAAACCACAAACAACCATTTTTAGTACTCTAGAGACCATTCCATTCTATATACATAATACATTATATAAAATCCTCTGCATAATACATTGTGCATTATCGTTTGTATATTTGCTCGCTTTGCTTCTCTACCGCCACCACCACACCAAAACCATCATCATCATCGCCATCTCTTTTTTGCTACCGCCACATTACCCCAAAGAATGAAACTTTTTTTATACATGCCATATTCCTACATAAACTATTCATAATAATAATAGTAATAATATGCACATGTCTGCATTATACATAGACATGTCATCATCATAAAAAAAGAAAAGTAATAAGGGACACAGAAAAAACATGGTCGTTATATTGCGATTATATTATTTTTTTTATTTCCCGTCTCTACACAACAACCTAAATAATACCAAATGTGTGCAAATAAAAAAAACGAAACCTACTTTGCATTTGGGAAAAAAGTACCTGTCACATTAGTATACAAGTTATACCATCAAGTTATTATTATTATAACAACTTGCAAGAATAGTTGTAGTATCTAATATTGTCAGTGTTGTTATTACTACAATTTAGCAAGTCAGCTTTCCTTGCTGACTCCTCAACTGTGAGTAAACGACACATGAAAATGCTCAAACATTCACAACATCAAAGAAATTCCGCATAGCAAACATACCACCACAAAAAGAAGAAAAAGATGGAAAAAGGGGAGCCAACAGTCAACCACAAAATGTGTGTATCTTGTTTATAATACAATTACTACATATTATACTTTACTCTCAAATATGTTTTTCCAGTTCAATTTGGAGAAGAGAATATAATCATGTCAATGTATACAAATGCTAGAGTATTATTATTGCACTCTGTGTGTACATTATTATACTCCGCTTAGGCACGTATGGATGTCAAAATGTAAGCGACAATAAAATGTAATAATGTCTCCAACGTTCCATTGTAAAATTTTGGTTTTGTTATCGGATAAATGGAGCGACATTATAGGCATAGTAGATGGTAGAAATATATAGTGGAGTGGGCGTGGGGGCTAACTTTACCACTGTTTGTTTTTAGTAGAACGGCGGGGAAAGTGAATTGCTGATGGAATTTGTTTGGATGTGCATATACCTATATATGTACATGAGTACACACATTATAATTGAGAAACGATCAAAATGCAAAACAACAAGTTATAGCATATACCACACTACGTAGGTAGTTAAGTAAATGTGCATTTTCCATGAACACCTTTTATAAGTTTTCACAATATTATTATTATTATTACCACCAGGGAACAGCAAAAAGATGATGATAATAATAATAATGTATGGAACTGAATAGTGTGTGTCTATTACCAAAGGAAATGTCTACAATTCCAAAATAGTCATAATACACATTACTCTGCCAAAATATTCTGTTAAGCGGACAATATGTATTCATATTTATTTCACTTCCCTCCTTTTCTTGCCTTTCAGCTTCGCTCTCTTTTTCCCTCTTTCTCTCTGTTTCACTATGTCTTCCTCTTTAACTTCCTATTTCATATTTCACTTGTCTATGCCACTACCACCACCACTCCATATTACACATCCCGTCCCATTTTGTGTGCTTTTACTCTTGATAAGTACACATGATAGTATGAGGAGAGCGGGGCAACACCAAAACTTCATTTCATGCTTCCTCTTCATCTCTTTCTACGAAATAATAATATGCTTTAATGTTGAATGTCATCCTTTTTTCCGCACATTATATCTCATCGTAGTAGTTGTAGTAGTCGTGTGAATGTTCTCACTCCCCAACAAACAGCGTGTGAAGTAAAATGCTTTTTGAATACCACCAGCCCACGTTGCCTTGCTCTCTCTCTGTAAATGCTTTCACTTTGCGGGGTTTTGCTCACTTCTTTCTATTTAATATTATGGGTTGGTTTGTGTGGTGGTGGTTGTGAAGTGAAGCAGAGTCAAAACCAAATTGAACCACAAAACATTTTGAAAAGGGGTCTTTCTGCTGGAGTGTCACTGTTCTGCTGGAGTGTCACTGAATAACCAAAAGTATGTAAAGGACCATTGAACTAATTATAATAATAATAAAAACCAGAAAAGCAAGAGAGGATGCATCAGAGACGCCATAGGAAAGGCAATGTACTCAGACATAAAATACCCATAATAATATGTATTTATGCATATTATTGTATAAATCAGTCCAAAGCTGAAAATATCAGTTTCCAGTTTACAATAACACATTTTTCGAAACTACATAATACCTATATATTACATATTTCATTAATTTTTTTTTAAAACAAACCATTTTGGCCCAAAATGTTTGGGAAAACGAACACACTGAAAAAATAATTGCACAACTTTACAGGCAGGAATTACCAGAATAATGCAAAGGAATATACGTAATGTACATTCAGAGAATGGGGAAATTGATATTAATAGTTTATTCCATAATTGATGAATTATAATATTTTTTAAACAAGCACGAGAAGACGGATTAAAAACAATCGCTTTTAATTTACCCAATAATAGCATAAAATTATCGCTAAAGTAAAAACCGTTTAACTTCTACTAATCATTCGTTCACACAAAACATTAATAAATGGCGTTTAAAACTTTGATCGTCCTTTGACCTTGATGTCAAGTTGACACTGTCAACTACGAACATCGTTTTTAGTAAGTATTTGTATTTTGTGTTCCGTTTATCTCCACTTCATTCCTCATCGTCAAAAGAAAATCTTTAATCTCCTCCTTCTCCAGTCTCCTTCACAAAGCGGATCTGATAATATGTATGCATACACAATTGATAATTTTGTGTGCGCGTCAGCTTACTGGAACTCGGAAATCCTCAGTAATTGCTAACTCTGGTAATAATAAAAGCGTGTAATATACCATCTTTTCCAAAAATATTTACTTTACACATATGTGAGCATTTCAGAATCCATATTATGTAGATAGGCATTATACATAACATTTTTCTGTTTCACTTTTTTGGTAGTGTCATGGAAGGAAGTAGAAAAAAGAAAGCAAGTTGGGAGAAAAAGAGATAAAAAAGTAATTCTTAAAAAGAGAAACACCGAAACGACTTTTTCCCTTTTCCTCTCTATTTCTTTTGCTGTTGTTGATTTTCTATCTTTTTTAAAGAACACACAACCTTAACCACTTCTCCATCTCATTTTTTTATTCCTCTTTTTTATAATATTTCAAATAGCCCTGGTGTTCTGGTACAAAAAAATAATATTACGAATGAAAACACATCCACACATGTATGCACAGACGTCATGTGTTCTCTCTCTCTCTCTCTCTCTATGAACTAGGCATGTATATGTTTTACTACTCGCAGAGAATATGGAGCTTTACAAAGAGCAGCCAATTCTTAACCCTACATCCTGAACTGATTCTCGCCCACTGAATACTAATGGGCCAAGATGAGGCACTTTTTTCCATTTCCTATTACACATCCGCAAGATTTGTAGCAAAGAATTCATTCTAGTCTTGTCCTCAGATGACTGCTAAAGGGACACATACCAAAAGGAAAACAGCAGCATCTAAAAGACATATACATGCACACACACACACACATATATACCACAAACACCACAGAGCAGCGGCGGCGGAGAGTAGAGAACATATAGCATTAAATAAATACTACATAGTATAGTTGATATAGTGTGTAATATTAGGTATAATGTGAGTGTGTTGTTAGAAATTCTAGAAATATTCTAAGCCTGTACAAATCCTTTCGGAATGTTACTTGAAGAAAAAGAAGAAAAAAAACTGGAGCAGAATAACATTATTGTGCACGTAGTATTCATATAAAGAAGAAGAAAAAAAGGGGTTTCTTTCACATGTGTGGTGATGGTGGTAATATTTTTTTTGGTGGAGGTGATGATATTACATTTTAACACGGCTCTGTCACTAGCTGACAGCGTGTCGTATTCAGTTGTGGCTAACAACATAACATGCATTTCTTCACGTGTGTGGTGTGATCAGATGTGATGAAGGCAAGATCTTTGCAATAAGGCAGCAGCAGCAGGAGCAGTGGTGCCAGTACCGGCAACAACACATTTAGGATCTCTCGCCATAGAGAAACAGAGAGAGGAGAGTCAGCCGAAAGGCATAAAAAGGCCAATAGAGTAAAAAAGAGTGGTAAAAGTAGACTTATTTCAGAGAGCGAAGAAAAAAGCATCTTTTTCCTTCTGACTTTTCACCTAGAATTCACAATTACCAACCAAACAACCAATCACGTACAAAAAAGGAGAGAACACATACACACATTCATACACAGCTTGAGAAAAAAAATCGTCTACCTATTCTCCTGAACATGGTTTGACTTACTAAATAAAAAGGACTAGCAAAGTAGAGAGAGAGCAAGCAGCGTGCTCTTTTTGGGGGTTTTACAGATTTATGGTGAAAATTGTTCCAGATCTTGGATTATTCTACGGTTGAGAAGAAATCAAATTTTCATAACTGCTATAGCTATCTACTCTCTCTTCATCTCTCTTGTGCCCTCTCGTGTATATTCATTATTACATAGTCACATATTATGCAGCTATGTATCTACTTTTTCCTACACATCTTTCTCTAAAATATGTGCAGATCAAGTTTAGTGTAGCAAGGTGCTGCTGACTTTTGCTACACAAGTGTAACATTTTATCCATATTTTATTATGATACTTTCCTTTTTTTGTATGCAAGCATGTCCTTGATCAAGTTGTCAAAACGTGCTTTCTCTCCTTTCTCTTTCTACCACCGCCAACACCATTACCAATACATAAACGATATACATTCCTTTTTCTCTCTCTTTTTTTCACTGCTGCTCTATCCTTTTTTCTTATTCTGTCAATTCCCAAATGTGCTGGAAATAAAAGATGAAAGAACAAGGCATAAAATAAAAATGAGATTGAGGATTTGCCTTCATTTTTTTAGCGAGCGAGCATATATAAATATCTATGTTTGTGTGTAGACATGTTTGCATTTGCCACTTTCTATTTCTCAAGGAAAGAATGGAAAGGTGAAATATATACATAATAATATGATATGTACTCTATTTTCTTATTGTTTTGTTCTCAGATATTTTTATACTCTTTTTAACGGCGCACTTTAAGCTTCATATTCCAAGCTATCAAATTCACATGGATAATAATCATAATAAAAACAACAACAATAATAATAATATGTATAATATCGAGGTGTAGATAACATCTGATATCCGAACCGTATTTATTCCTTCCTTTCTCTTTTGCATGTTTTCTGCATGCTTCAATACATCTTTTCATTTTCTCACATAACCTTTTATATAATGTATGTATATATATGCCATGTATATATACCAAAGAATATTATAGAAACATGAAAAATGACGCGAGAATTTTGATCTTCAAAGAAAGGAATCTGAGTGTGTTGCGTGTTTTGGAATATTAGTCGTTGTGTTCTACATACTTATTATTATAATATATAGTTCAACATTAGGCACGACGACGACAATATTGCGTAATATTCATGAATATATATTTTTTGCCATAACGGTAAAGTGAACAGAAGAAAGTATTAAAATGCCATCTTGTTCACATTTTTTTTTCTGCTGGAGACGAAGAAAAAAAAACTATCGAGTGACAGTCATAGAAACCCGATCCACCGCACCACTTAGATATAACCATTACGTGAGCATTTTACTTGAGCACACACACACAAGTTGAGGATTATTGAAAGCTGTGCTACTCCTGTACTACTTTTTTTTTTACTGTGAACCACACATTTCTCCGCATTTCAAAAAAATTCCAATCCATGTACATAGGTATTTCACGATTTTTCATCTGACCTGACACAAATATTTCATCATATATTGGTACAAATAGTTTGAAAAAAAGAATCTGAACAACGAGACATCAAAAGATGAAGATAAATGTACATGGGAAATATTTTTGGTATTTTTTTATATTTTGTTTTTTATTATTTATTATGTATTACGATAACCTATATAAGGTATATATATGGATTTGAAGGCGGCGGATACATTTAATGTAAATATTTGAATTATTATACAAAAAAACCTTTACAAATGTCGTATATACATATTTTGACGTAAACGAAGAAGAAGAAAAAAAAATATTCCAAACAACAAAGGATCATCGTCGTCATATGTCTGGATTCTTTACAAAATTTACGGTTATGCTGAAAAGGAATATTATAGAATTTTTACATATCACATTCTACTTTGTCGCCCACTACTTACCACTGCTACTCCTATTATTATTATTATTGCAATATTTCATATTATTTTTACTCCATGACCTTTTTTGTTTATATTCACATTCCATTCCTTCTTGTTTGTTGAATAAAGAAAAAAAGAAATGCAAAGAATTGTGACACAAGGGATTGTTTAGATGGAATTGGAATCGATTGGGATCCATTCCTTCTGTTTTCTTTCTCTCTTTCTTATTCTACATTTGACATTCATAAATAACAAAGTAGGGAATATCTATATGATTTTGAACAACAAAAGCCATTCTATCTCTCTGTTATTGCTTCTTTCTTCACCTCGCTTTTTTACACAGATTTACTTACTACAGATGAAAATATG
>JAITYZ010003084.1:0-10606 GCA_027744595.1 Paronellides praefectus | reverse complement strand
CTCATTTATTCTAAATTACAGTTAATTAATTCTAATTAAATGAACTTTGTAATGACATTACGATTTTTGATGATATATTTTAATATGAATTTTTATTTTATTAGTCAACGTTTGGGTATAACGTGCTACATTTTTGCGCATTTTATTTCTTAACCTGCTTAATTGACTAAACGTCATTATTCCTGGCGGCTAGGACTTTGACTAAATTCCTCCCGTGACTAATTAAATTGACTAAATTTAGGATTGGTTTGTCCGTGCGTATATAATGTACACTTTTTATATCAGACCCGTCCATCCCCTTCTTGAAAAGACACTAGTATTTAGTCTACTCGCCAATAACTACCAAACAACAAATGTTTTTCTACAAAAAAAAGTAAAATGAAGTAAAGATTTTTTTGATGTGAACATAAAATAAGAAATGCATACGCAGTGCGTATGCAACAAGTTACATCGCACCGACGATGCTGTCGAAATATTTTTGCACTTGTGTTTACATATAACATTACAAGTTTGTAACCCAACGCCGTGATTAGTTGACGAATGTAACGTTAATATATGTACTTTTGTGCCCGCAAATTTAGTGCAAAATACTAATGCATCTTTACATTGCACTATCACTCATCTCATCACCTACCTACCACCCTTGCCGTGTTGTCGTTATTCACGTTTTTATTTTGGCCAAATCTCGTCAATGCAACATGTATCCCTTTTCCCTTAATATCAGCTACCTATCCGCTTATTTTACAAGACGAATGCATCAAAATGAAGCTCTCCTTCTAACTTAATTCTTTCCTCATTTTAAACAAAAGTGTTATCAAATTGTAGGAAATTGTAGATTTGATTGAGGAGAAGGATGTTTGAACTTGGGTAATGTAAATTAGAATGGATAGCAGAGTGATAATTTATCACGGATAAATGACCATGATCATCTTCCTCCTCCACACCAACTTGCCTAACAAAAAGATATACCTATGCACACGGAGGCTGCAGCATGCGGTCACAACTCCACCTTCATTCCCACAAAACAATCAAGGTAGATTCAATTGAGTGCACAGGGAAGACAGTCAATTCGGTGTTGGTTCACAGCACATCCACCAAAGAAAAGGAAGAGCTTAGCACGTCTCAATATGCCCCACCCGCATTTATTATAATAAATAATAAATTTATCTTTTTTCTCCAGCATCCCAACCATTTTCATAGAATGTGTTCCAATGTGGAACTTCTAAATAAACTTATTTTATACATTGCGGACCTCCCAGCCTTACATTTGAATCTTTGGTGGCCATGATGAAAATTGATTCTGATTTTTCTTGGTATTTTTCCCCTTCTACATCAAACGTCTATTTCACACCTAACCTTAACTTAAGAATCCTAACTACTATAATCTGTATAAACTGTTTTTTGTTTGTTTTATCTAGATTCTCAATTCCCTGCAATATCAACAGGGATCTACTGAGTGGATTCTCCTCCATCTTTCCGCAAACAGAACAGACAGAAACCGAAAATACATACAACGGATACGGGAAGGGCAAATGAGTGCCTTATCTTCAAGTTATTAAATAACTGTTATTTTAATTCTAATGTTTTTGCCAATATTTAGCCACCAATAAACATAATTGCACATTTGCAACAGATCGATGTACGATCATTAAATTATATAAAGCGTCATTTTCTTATTATTATTTATTGTCGGAGAAATATGCCGAAAATTAAGCTTAGTGTATTGGCCATGTATGCACTATGCATATGTGCATGATTTGTGTATTTATAACATTTTTCCTCAAACGTTTCAATTTAAATATAAGAGTGTTATAATAACCCACCACAATTAAAATTCATTTTGACTTTTTGATAAATTGACTTGACAAGTTAAACCTTTCTAAATGGAGGAATGGGAAAAGTGTCATGTTGAAAAAAAAACCTTGTAAGGCTGATAGAACTTAAAGCCTGCAATGTTCTCTCTTTGGGTGTACTACGGTCAGAAAACATTTTAAGTCGACTGGGTGTCCATATTTTGGTAAATTTTTTTCTTCATTTTTTCTAATTATATTTCATACATTTGGATAACAAGGTTATTATAACCATTATAATATATTAGTGTTTATGATTATCTATCCGGTGTCCGGCTCTTAGAATGGAAAAGACGGGATTCCTATGGAAAAAGCTAGTGCTCTGTACAACATTCTGACAAAAAGAGTTGGAAGTTGAAGTTATGATGCCTTAATAAAGGCATTAAAATACACGAACAATCGGGAGTATTACAAATTTTGTACGAACATCCCCAAACTACTACGGATCTATCACAATGAACAAAAACAGCATAATTGGGAGAGGAAGATGCAACACAAAAGTTTTCAAAGGAAAGTTCGGAGGAAGAGTTGTCGCCGTTAAAGTGATCGACGTTGAAGAAATATCAATCGAGAATGTTGACGTTGAAATTGGGGTTCTGAAGAAACTGGATTATCGCCCAAATGCTGTGAGCTATTTTACTGC
Source organism: Paronellides praefectus (assembly GCA_027744595.1). Lineage (NCBI taxonomy): Eukaryota > Metazoa > Arthropoda > Collembola > Entomobryomorpha > Paronellidae > Paronellides > Paronellides praefectus. Next base: position 8,113 of record JAITYZ010003084.1, on the reverse strand, counting down.
AGAACAGAATGAAGATAAAATTTATATTGGATGTACATTTCCAAGCAACTATGGGACTGGAACATCTTCACCATAACTTTACAGTCCATAGTAATATTAAGCGAACAAGTATTCTTTTGATTCCCATAGGCCTGGTCAAAATTGCTGGGTTTGGCTTGTCTAAGGATATTCCCAGTGGCACATCTCACATTACCATCGATTCTCTCCAATGCGATTTTTCGCAATAATTCTGCAAATGATTTCCTATGACACCGAAAATCGACCATCCGCAGATGTAATCCTTTGTCTTTTGGGCTTGAAAGAAAAACCCCCTTGGGAAAAAATAAGTGAGGTGCCTGTGGCAATGCAGACAAAGAAAAAGTTGGTAAGTTGATAGCATTCCATCCCTTTATTCTTGCGTGCTTTATCAACATTAATTCAATAGCCAATTTTTTATTTTGGCAAAAATACAAGCAACCGCAAAGTTTGAAATTCCACCAGAAGTTAAAAACGGAGAAGGAATATTTGTAATTGTGGGTAGCAAGCTGAGCTTTTTTAAGCTGGGATCTCGAGATCGAGGGACATCACAATCTTCCATTTTGCCTCCATTCATCGAAGATTCCGTGTAGCAGGCAAAGGAAAATTTAATGTACGAATTTATGAGTGAGAGGGTAACTCCGCTTAAATAGTTAACAATATATTTCAAAATTCCATTCCATAAGGTTGAGAGCTTCTTACTAATTTTTCTCCAGGGGTTAATTCCATTTCCAAATATATATCTTTCATTTGTTATTTTATTTAGCTCAGTGAAAATTCCTTTTTTGTTACAACTAGTTAAAATAATTAATTAGCTGGAACGTAAATACAAACTGCTTTAAAATAAAAAAATTACTCGTATCACTGTCTAAAGAGTGGATGCAATTTTTCGCTAGAACTTTCATATGATTATAAACCTATACATATTTACAAGTTTCATAATCGTACTAACACAATGCATCTTTTAAATTGATTTGGTTATCAGTATTTAAACAAATTAATAAATGTATTTTATTATTTATGGTAATTGTTTTTATTTTATGACATGGAGTTGATTAAATTATAGGAGAAAGGTGTACTGTTTCAAGGCAACACGGACTGAAACCGGGAAACATTACACACTAACCTGACATACTCTCAGATATTGAATTAGGTATTGTTAGCCTGGCACTGTTAGCAGTCATCATCAGCATGAGAGCAACTCTCAGGATTTTACACTTTTTGGAAATGAAATGAATCTCGAACATATTTGCAACTTTCCACATTTGCAACATTTTTTTTTTCAAAAAAATGGTCACAGTTGCAACAATAAAGTGTAAAGGACCATATTTGCAACAAAAATATCCATATATGCAACAATTAAACTTTCCATTTCAAAATGCATTCTATTCAAACAAGCATAATGCTGACTCCAACTTGAAGGATGACGAGCCGTCGGCAAAAAATCTAACAAATATGGATGTTGGTGTGTCCCGATCCCGATATACACACATGCATACACACTCGCCAATGTCCGTACTTTATTGGATTTTTTTGTCGTCGGCTCGTAATCCTTCAAGCTGGAGGGCACTGTACACCGGCGTTACTGTGTAACCGTCTTTGTAACTAAAACCAAAATGATTAAAAACCAATGAAAAGTACAAACAAAAATTGTAAATTTTTAACCAAATAAGTTTTATTGCAACTGAAGAATTGTTTGATGCAAATGTGGGAGTCATATTTGTAACAAAAATGTTGCAAATATGTCTGGCTTGGATGACCCCATAAATCCCACTACACACATCCAAAGGCTGTCCTTAATTTTAAAAACTAATCCAGGATTTAAAAAAACACAATTTGACGTACATATCTTCATGAGAGAAAACAGATACAGCCCTGCTCAAAATATGCGTTGCCCTTTTACCTGATGCTGTTTGTTTACATGTCACATTGTTAACAATAATGTGACAGGATCGATGTTATCATAAAATTGAATTTGAATAAGAAAACTTGGTGGTGTAATGAAAGAAAAATAATATTTTTGATGACATATAATTTATTAGGTTAAAGAATAAAAAGGTGGTCATATTATAATAAAAGAATTGGATAGATAATTTTTCAGTTTCAAATACAGGTGAACATGTGCTTTCGGAGGGCTCCCGTTTGAGTGAAGCACCGTCCACAAGTGTCGCACAAGTTTGTGAGGTCGTTCACCTGTGTGTGTTCTTATATGGAGGGATAGGATTGTGCTGGAACCCCTCCCACAAATTCCACAAAAGTATGGTCGCTCCCTAATATGATAGAGAAGGTGTCCATGTAGCTCTCTCAGAGTGTGAAATTGTTGCTCATCATTGCACATTAGACAGGAAACCACTTTTTGCTTGGAGTGGATGCGCAGCACATGCGCTTTTAGGCTGGTATTTGTTCTGAATCTTTTGGCACGAGCAACCAAAGGAGGCAGGGCTACTCTTATGCAATATCCTCACGTGCTGTTGAAGACCAGAGCTCGACCCATATCGCTACTTACAAAATGGACACTGATACGGCTTTTCGCCCGTATGAACCCGCATGTGAATTTGATAGTCACTCTTTTCTCTAAACTGCTTTGGGCACAAAGCGCACTTGAATGGTTTCCTATTTGAGTGCAGTCTCATGTGCGTGTTTAAGGTGGCTTTGGTAGAAAACTTTTTGAAACAAAGAGCACATTTATTGTGTGGATTATTATCTTCCGTGTGCACTTTAGCATGGTGCTGTTCAAGTTTATCCACTTGCCTAAATCCTTTCAAGCAAATATTACACTGATGATCCCCCTCGTGTCCCTTTTCATGCGGATACCAAATGTCTTTTGCACAAACTCTCTGTCGCACAGTTCACAACTCAATACTTTTCCATTTGCTGAATCCATAATTATTGCTTAATCACTCAAACTGCCACTACATCTTTTATACAAATCACAAAATTAAATTTTAAACTTTAAAAAGTCATTTTCTGTCTAGCCTTTTACGTTTTGATTTTGTGAAAGAAGCCAGCTGAGCATGAAGGTGCATACCAAATTGGTATAACCAATCTTGAAGGATTGTTTTGTGCTGGTAGCTTACACTCCAATGCAATAGAAACCCTGAACAGGTTGTTCATCCCTTTCTACCTGGCAATACAGATAATCAAAAGGTGTGCAGAGAATTTGTGGTGAAATATTTGTGAGAGTCCACAAACCTGTTTCGCTTGTATTGAACTGTGCACTTTGCTCCTTAATGCATGTGTAACAGGTGTAACACACCTTTTATTCATAGCATTCTTGACAAAAATTTCCTGTGTTGACACTCAAGCTTCTTCTGTTGATCTATTTGTAAAAATGTTAATTGTCTACATTACCAGGTTAGGAAAAATGGTCATTTTAATTCACATCATGACACATTTTTATTAATTGCGCGGTTGTGATAGATCGCTTCACATAAATATTTAATTTTACTATTTTACAAGTAAACAACATTTACTTTGAGATAAAATTTGCCCCTTTATTATTTACTTATTTTGCATCAACATCTTTTAAACCGTATAATGTTGACGATAACGGTAAAAGAAAAAACTCATTAAAATGCCAGTCAAGCAAAAGAATTAACTCAGGTTAGTAACCTGAGGTTACCACAAGTGCACTAAAAGGGAATAACTCATTTTCTTCAAGTTTCCACGAAAGTCAACAAAAAAACATGTTAATTTTTTTTTAAATCCAAATGAATTTGTTTTTAAATTTTATCTATTTACTCTTTTGGTTGCTAGAATAATATGCTACGTAATTACTAATTAGGACATAATTCATGTTTTCATAATACTTTTTGGCTGCAGTTTTAATACATCTCGACTAATTTTCTAATGCTAAAATCATTATGGACTGGTTTTGAATGTTTGTTTAAGTGTTTTAATTGCACCCGCGCTTGACCATAAAGCTGCAAGAACCATACATCAAAATTTGCAGAGTTTTATGGAAAATTCAATGCAATAAAAAGTTCATTTTGCCCCAAAACTTTCGTACTCTTTTACTCCACTTGTTGCAACCTGAGCTATTTTCTTTGCTTAACTTCCAAAAATGAGTTATTTCTTTTGCTTACCTGGCAAAGAAACAGTCATTTCTTTATCCGGTATCATCGACGATTTTTATTTTTTTTTTAAATTCATTTATGGTTCAATCCATTAAATATCTGCACGTGTCTCATTTCTCTTTCAAAATAATGGCAGAGAAGAAAGTATTGCGGAGAGAAGTAAGAGACTATCATAGCCTTCTCATATATGTATCTAGCTTTCTCCCATTTCATTTGAAAAGATTTGCAGTTAGGCAACAAATTTCGCTTTTCAGATACTTGGAACAAAGTTGTATTGGCCTTTGTCTTATGTTTAAAAAAAATTAAATTAAAACTTATTTTTTTCTAAAAATGAATCACAATATTAGCCTCCAAACTGTATATAAAACTACAAAGAGCAATCTTGAGATGGAAGTTGGAATTTAGATGTAAGAACATAAGCCAAATGATTGAAATTTACTAGAAATGTGCACAAAATTTTCCTTTTATTACTTTTTAACTACAATAAAGAGGAGAATTGAAAACACAGGATAGTTGCTGGTTGGAGGCTTCAAAGGGAAAAATGTTGTGCCATTTAAGTTTATTTACTTTTGTCAAGTAGCCCGATTTTGAAGCACCCTTCCTTCCCCAAATATTGGCAGAATTATAGAAGTTGGCCAGGCTTGATGTAAACTCTAATCGCCTACTTGAAACTTCTCCACAGCTTTGTTGATGCGACTATGGGAATAAAAATTCATTTGCTGGTTTATCTCTTCTTTCCTATTTGAATATTCCGACGTGCAGCAAGTTTTGCTAAAAGTGTAAGTAATATTTATATCCTTTATCAACTTTTTATTTCCCTTGGTGTCTATGAGTAAGTTTAAAGTACACTACTTACAACAATAATGCATCAATCAAGGTAGGAGATTTTCAATCACATTTACATCTCTCCCTCTTGTAACTTTTCATTTGTAGTTGGAACGAGATTTGATATGAAAATTCCATTTATTAAACGGGAACGTGGAATTTAATGCTGTTGAATTTTTAGCTGTCCATCCAGCTGCTACTCTCTTTTGCTCAACATGAAATAAAGGAAAAATGATTCATGTACGTAACCAGTGGCAGTATTTTCATACTTTCGGCAGATATTAAAAAGATTTTTTTTTAAAGTATTTAATTGTCTTGTTGCATTTTAACTCGTTTTTGTTTTGACTACATTCTCCAAAATCTACTTCCAGCTGTTACTTCTAAATGACAATTGAATTGTAGATTTGCCATATTGTGTGCCGGTAAATACGTAGATGAGTATATTTTGAAATCATATACATGTCATATAAAATGTGGTTGTAAGTGACAAAGCTCATTCAGAAATCCTTATTCACACGACATGCTTTCCTCGCATTAACCCAAAACCCAAAAAATATTTCACTATGAAGGGCTTTAATAAATTGAATGGCAGCATGGCAAGCGAAGTATATTTTAGCAATCAAAAATTCCAAGCCATCGTATTCAGTTGTAATTAGTGAGATATTGTTCGTAATAACTTTTCAATGCCCTTTCTATTTTATTCAATACATTTTACAAACGTGAAGACAAGTTACAGATATCGCTAAATGATGGCATGGCCATTCTTTCCTTTCTCGCATTCTACAATTCTAATTTGATTACACTGCCAACATTGTCAATTTTGCCTTTTGAATAGGTTATTGTGTGCCGGTAAATACGTAGATGAGTATATTTTGAAATCATATACATGTCATATAAAATGTGGTTGTAAGTGACAAAGCTCGTTCAGAAATCCTTATTCACACGACATGCTTTCCTCGCATTAACCCAAAACACAAAAAATATTTCACTATGAAAGGCTTTAATAAATTGAATGGCAGCATGGCAAGCGAATATATATTTTAGCAATCAAAAATTCCAAGCCAACGTATTCAGTTGTAATTAGTGAGATATTGTTCCTAATAACTTTTCAATGCCCTTTCTATTTTATTCAATACATTTTACAAACGTGAACACAAGTGACAGATATCGCTAAATGATGGCATGGCCATTCTTTCCTTTCTCGCATTCTACAATTCTAATTTGATTACACTGCCAACATTGTCAATTTTGCCTTTTGAATAGGGAAAGTTGGGAAAGAAATCCATAGGTTTAAAATCATGTCTTTAGTTGTAACAGCTTTGCTTTGATAATAATAATTAAGAGTAAATTGAGAAATGTGTCTTCTTCAAATCCAAAGGTTCCCAATTTCATCAAGTCAGTTGAATATTGCAAATCACTAGATTTCCAGCAATATTTCGGCAATCAGAGCAAATATGACAATCACGAGTCAAGTTGTGTCATTTTGTTGATGACAGCAATAAGTCTAAACTCCAAAAAACGTAAATCCAGCAAACTAATTATCTTTCCAAGAGCTGCCAAGACGGTAATTAGAGGGAGTGTTAGAAACGTGCAGAATTAGCAGAGATGATTGTAGCCATGGAAAAGGATTGAAAGGAAAGTTGTCTCAGGCACCATTTTTTAAAAACTAAAATATGAAAAAAGCTGGAAATTGTTATTAGGAGGAGGCGACGAGATACTGGAAAGCAGATTTGGGATTGAGTTGATGGAGTGGCTGATTAGTGAAAAAAAAGAAAAAAAAGGAAATGATAAGGGATCATTATGTAGTCACCATGTATGTTAAGTACACACATTCTTAACAACATCATTTTTTAGAGGGAAAATTCCACAAAAAAAAATAGTGGATTGTGTTGAAGATGCAGCAGAGAACATAGCACTATTATGCTGCTACATTGCTAAAGCAAGTTTTTGCTGCACGTGACACATATTCCCTTTTCTTTTCTATTTTTTTTTCTTGTGCACCAGCAGAAAAAGTAGAAAGGATGCGTATAAATCCTTCTTTATTTGCACCACATCTCTACTTGTTCCTTTTCTTCGCTTCCATCTGCTCACTTTGGCTCAGTAGAGGGTTGTCCTCACAGCTCAACACACTCTCACCAAACAAGCAGCGCTGGGGGACCTCAACACTTTTTCCTTCCATCCGTTTGCTTCTCCCCTTTTCTTTTTTCTGAGACCACTCTTTACATCTTATATCTGGATATATTTACAATTGTTCTTACAACACTTTTGGGTATTTGTCGACGGAATTTAGGATGATGATGATCATCATCAACATCAAAAGATGATCCCCAAAGGCCATCCAAATAAAAAACCATTTTTTACGGTTGGCTAAACAACGCAATAAACGTTTCTTGGAATTGAGATATTTTCCCCCTCTGATTTTTTTACTACTCCTTTTATTTTCCAAAAAAATAAACATTCAAAAATATAGAGCATTAAATTGTAGTGAAATTTATGGGGATAGACTTTTTTGGGAGAAAGCAAGTGAAAGCACAATTTTCTCGGTGCAAGTTATGTAGAAAGCGGTGAAAATTTGGGTTACACGTTTTTTTGCGACGTAACAATGAGATTGTGTGTAAATAAGGGTTACTCTCTAAACACATTTTTTTGTGTATGTGTCTATACAGTGGGTAGATAGCGAGAGGGGTTTAACCTCGCAAAAAGCCTTTTATCGATCTTCCTATTAACTTCATCATCCTTTCTTTGTCTCTCCCTTTTTCTTTGCCCTCTCATCTTTTTTAAGGGAGCAAAATAAAGTCGGTGTCAGTCTATTTTAAGACGAGTAATGAGGAGTGTGAAAGCGAGTGGGATGCTGTGGGCCATTACATTCTTTTTAACCAAAAGCTAACCTTTAAATATTTTTCCTTTACATTCCACTCCCATTTTTTTTTGGCAAGAATAAGGTTGCGGGCGTGTGGTGAAATTATTATTGCGCAACAGCTGCAATCATAATTCGTGCAAAGGTACCAGCTCAAGTGAAAGTGAGGAAAAAATGGTGGAATTTTTTGGGTTAGAAAAAAGTGTAAATAGCTTCATATAACCCCGAGCTATTTTTGCAACTCATTTTTTCCCGCCAGCAAAAAAAAATATATTCAAGTTGAACGTGAGGGGATAAAGCATAAACCAATTTAACTTTCTCTCTCAATTTTGCTTTCCAT
>JAITYZ010003083.1:0-15090 GCA_027744595.1 Paronellides praefectus | reverse complement strand
ATTATAATATTTTATTGTTGCTGGTTCACCAGGCCCATTATTGCTCCTTCTTTCTCAATTGAGTCATAAAAATATTTGGAATATGTGTATTTTTATTTTTTTATAACATAATCAAATAATAAGCTACTTTTTTAGTTTTACTTCAGAGTATAAAACCAAATGATGCATAAGAAACGAGTCTCCGTATAAATCTGTATTTTTTAGATTACTTTACAAACCAGTTTATTTGGAATGTCACCAAACTAAAATAAATTCTACATTGGATAATTTTTAGCATCAAATAATAAATTCACATTAGTATACAATTTTTTATAATCTCCATACTACCTGGAAATTGAAATTGGGTGTAATTTAAAACCAAAACTCTTGTTGCCCCTTTTCCCTCCCTGTCTATTTAACCCTTTCATTTTCCCTAAAAAAATAAACTTTTTACACCAGCAACTTTTGCTTACTTTTCTTAAGCCACTCATCTTATTATTATTTTACTTTTTTTCTATTCCCATTTCCCACTCTCATTATCATCATGATCGTCATCATTTTTCATCACGATAGCGGTAGTAAACGGAGCGTAATATGCAACGTAGCAGCAGCAGCATCGCAGCACACAGAGCACATATCCGTCGTCCCTCTCTTTTTTTTTGTGTCGCACACACAATTTGACTATTTGATTCCCTCCACAGTTACCATAGTCATTCATCATGAAATCCAAATGACGATTCACTGCTACTACAGCTACTATACTGCTGCCGCTGAATCTGATTTGATTTCTATCTCCACGGCTGAGAGACTCCACGCACACACACAAGTAGACAGGAAACAAAAGGGTTTAAAAGAAACCTTAGATCCGCTCAGGTAAGCAAAAACTTAAAACTTAGCTTTATATACAAAACTATGAACAAGCAAGGAGCTAAAAANCTTCTTCTTCTTCTCGTTCTCCGCTCATGTGAGAATCTCTTTTCTTTTTATTCAACCACCCAACAAGCAGCAGCAGCAGCAGCATAATCACTACTGCTACGGGAACACAGGCAGAAATGATTGTGATGTGATTACGCAACATAATATAAAAAAAGTAAGTACACCTTGCTTGAAGAAGTTTGATATTACATAATAGTATGCCATATGGCGTAGTTGCGAGCATAATTTCCTTCTTCTTCTTCTGTTATGTCATGGCTTCTTCTTCTTCTACTCCAAAAACCATATATCCATTTGCCAGCACCACCACCAGGATACCACCAGTACAGCAGGCAGGATGACAAATGTGTGGGAATTCTCTTTTTTCCCTTCAATCCAGACTTCTTCTTTGCTTTTGTACTTTTGACTGTCGTGATTTTGACGTGTGAGCATGATGTTTTCATGCATGCACTTTATAATCTTCTTCTCCGGTTTTTTGATGTGATGTGAAGTGCCACCAGAAAGTCTGAACGAGTCAGAGAATGATGTTTTTTTAGTGTGTTCCCAAAAGCCAAAGAGTCTGTGATGCAGCAGAGATGAAGAAGTGCTTTGTTGTAAGTGACAGATTGACACAAGAGTGTAGAGCGAGCGAGAGAGAGTATATTATTTATACAATGCATGCGTTTTGGCTGGGGTTTTTGTTTGGTGGCTTTGCTCACAACACAGCAGGAGATTTCTCCAAAAACAGAAGAAGAGATTTGTTTGGTGTTTTTGTGAATGGCAAATGTGAGGAGGGAGATGAGATGAGGGAACAAATTTTTTATTTAGATGAATGCACCTTGTCACACACATGGACAGGTGAACTTTGATAATGTTGATGATAATGATGATTATGATCTTGGCGATGATAAGAATATTATTGAATGTTTACATGTAATTTTTTCACAAATGAATTTTGCAACTGAAAAGGAGCTTGAAAAAAGTAAATAAATGCGTTTTTGATGAGGACGTGCGAGAAAAGCACGAGATGCTTTTTAATTGCAGCAACTAACGACTCAACTCAAGTAATTTCAACAGAATACATTTCTAGTGTATTTTTTTGTTGAAAAATTTAGATAAAAAATGTCTTTTATTTTCTGAGGAATCCTCATCAATTTTCCTTTTTTTCAAAGTCAAAGTGTTTTTTTTTCTGCCGAGTCATCTGCTAAAATACAAAATCATCTTCTTCAACTCTCTTTCATCTTATTTTTTAAGGAAAAAATCTTAATCACAAGAAGAGAAGATGAACTGACTACTATACTGAACCCTTTTTACCTCACCTCATCATCATCACACCCCAAAATCTTAATTAATACATCAAAAATATAACATGTACGTCCACACGTTATCTTCTCTGCTCTCAATGTTCCCTTTTTGGAAAGAAACACAGAACAGCAATCAGTCAGTCAAAAAAAGCAGAGAACACACAGCATAAAAGGTATACTTTGATAATGAAGATGATCTTGAAAAAAAGAACTCGAGAGATGAAAAGATGCCTAGAAAGATGATGATGAGGGGATTTTTTTTAAAAGAAAGTCAGAAAAAGGAACAGTCCATTCTCTTTTGGTGGGTCCATGAAAAGGGAACTTGTCTGCTATTATCATCATCATTATCGTCGCCGGTGTGTGCCTTGTTTTTCTTGGTCACTTTCAAGATTACACCATCATCATGAACATCAGCAGCAGCAAAGTCAGTGATCAACTGAAGCGGAAGAGTGGTACATACGGCAAAAAAAGGATTACGTTTTTTAGGTCTTCTCCGCGCTTCTTCTTTTCATTTGAAACTTTTTCATTTTCACTTCCCAGAAGAGAAAAAAATGGTCAATTCACTTTACTCACAAACAAAATCAAGCGAAAACCATGTAATGATGATGATAGCATTTTGTAGATATATTTTAGACGTAGGGATGAAATGAAAACGTTTCTTGTTTGAAGATTAGATTACGCGACTACAGTGAACGACCAGCGAAGAAAAAAAAACTTGATCATCGGTTACACTGATGATCAGTCACGACACGACGGACGACCATGCACGGCGGCGACTTTTCTGAAATTGATGCTTCAAAAAATATTTTTATATAAATGTAAGCTTATTGCTCAAATGGTTCTTGTTTTGATTAAACTTGCGCACACAAAAAAAAAGTTAATTAAAATTTTTGGATTTCTTTAGCAAATAAATTTTTAATCGATTTTGAACGGCGGTAAAGAATAATATTACATGTTTTCTAAGAAATGTTTACCTCCAGAAGAGTCAATCGCAATCAAGAGAAACCGGAAGTAAAAAAAATATATATAAAGTAAGTTCATTAAAGCGAGCCATAGCCATTCCACTCCATTTTCGGATTTACCCACTTTAATGGTTATTGACGATGATGATATGACGATCAAAATCATCAAATCACGGAGATCTTCTTCCTTGTCTCAAGAGCAATGTCCTAATGACATTAAATGGATTTTCTGAAAAAGATGTAATCATGGCCATTATGATGATGATGATGATCCCCTCCTCCTCTTCATCATCATTGTCATTTCCTCCAAGCAAGTTGACAAGACTTCCAAAAAAAGAAGACTTTTTTGGTTGGAAGTTAGTTGGAAAGTATTTTGCGACAATGGACTCATTGATGATCAAAGTGATGATGGTGAAGATGAGCCTCTTACAAAAATACCGCCATTATTCATTAGAATGGACATTCTAGGAACTTTTTTATGATCTTGTTGATTACGCTACCATGGAAACTTACGAGTAATAATGATAATGATATGGCTATAGCCTGATGGGTTACGACATCATCATCATCATCAAGACTGACAAAGACACATTCTCAAGTAATATGCATCCGTTTTTTTATACAAAACCTTGAAAGTAACAAGCAAGGTTATGTATATGATTTTCTGATTGCACAATATTTTTTGGCTCTCTTCTTCTTTTCCTTCAGAGAATGCACTAAAAATTGCATTTTTTTTGCCAAAAGCACAGGAGAGGAATATGGTATTAGTTGCTATGATGTGAGTAGGTAGGTACATATGTATGTATGCATGCGGAAGAAGATCAAAGGAAGATGACTTTGGAAAATGAAGCTCACAAGCAGAAGACTAACGAAACAAAAACGAATCTGATCCTCTTTTGGTAGCAGTTAAAGTTCATCTAATCATTTCTTTGCTGTCATCACACTTTGATTTATTCCTTGACTGTGTGGGTGGGAAAATAAGAAGAAGAAGAAGAAGAAGAAAAAGAAGAAGGGATTTCACGAGAGAGCCATTACGTGCATTTTTGGAGATGTGGAGAGATGCAAGCAATGAACTGTGTGGATTTATATATCTCTTTTACTGTATTTTTTTCATACGCGTGGATGGATGAATGATCTTTCTCCGGGGAACGGTGATCGGGGGGATATATCCATCTCTCTTTCACACACTTTGCACTGCACTGTGAATTCATTCACTGTCTTTATACTTTGTTGATGGTGCTGATAATATAGAGAGCACTTCACTTCAAGATCAAATCCAACTCTATCATGATCACGATCACACAGTTACCTTTCTACCTCACCACCACCGCACCAGAGAGAAATTCCTCAGGGATTATTTCAGCAGAGAGGGATTTGTGTATATATATTCGTAATATTGAGTACCTTTGCCTTCTTTTTCCGTCTTATTGGAAATAATATAAATTACACGGTTGGAAGACAGCTGGCTTTTTTTGTTTGACTTGGCTTGAGAATAAACTGACTGAACTAAAACTTGAACTGAAGACAAGAAATAAGAAGAAGAAGAAAGAGGAAGGAAGTAAGAAGCCAAAAAAGAAGAAGAAGAGGGAGGAAATTTGAAGTTCATTGCCAATGCTAACGTTGTTTGTGTACTTTGTTTGTACGCACAAAATCGATCGTCGTCATGTTGTTGGTCGCATAAATATACAGACGGATTATCACACAACGATGCACTTTGGGGCTATCCGGACTGCCAAGAGAGGAAGGAACCCTCTTCATTTCTCCTTCTTCCGGATCCGGATCATCAACTAACAATACAACAACTGTAACTTTTGTATACTTGCTGGGATGTGGAATATGTGGATTGAGTATTGTATTGTAATGCAATAACCTTTTTGTTCTTGTTTGTTTGTGTAACAGCTTGTAATTATAAGCATGTCTGATGTATCCCATTTGACAATTTATTGTGTCCTAATATGGCTTTAATGAATCTCCTCAAAATACCGTAGATCCGCCTACAATTCTTATCAATCAACATCAATAACAAAAACATAACATAAATAAACAGGAAGGGTAGTAATACAAATCCCCCTTATATCGCTACACAAAACGTGTGTGTAACTGTTCTTTTTTTGATACTCCCTTCTTTCGTTCCTCTCTGAAATTCTACTACTTAGGTAACAGGTGCGGGGGTGGAAAACGTGGCAAAAGGGGGAAACACGTTGTCGTCGTGGGTACACTACAAACTGAAATAATTAATGTCAAAAATGATATTACCATGTAGGTACACAACACAAACACAATAAAACCTGTCATCTGCTACTCTGCGTTAAAGGTTATTCATATGTCTCATTTTCGTATTAAGGCCATTAAAAAAATACATATTTTATTTTTTTAATATATGCGCAATAACTTCGTGTCATTAAAATTACGTAACTGGAAAAAAAGAACGCGCCGCATGGCAACAGCAGCAGCAGCAACAAAACAAACGCGCGTTGCCTTTTTAAACTTTTTAAAAACAGCTGCTGCCGCCGCGCTTGATAATGACAACGCAAGCAAAGCGACATAAAAAAATGCAAGATGGTTATCACCTCTGTCTAGATTTGGTATTCAGCAGGATATAATTGTGTTGATTTTCTGTACGAGATAATAAATTCCATTTTATACATATTCACAACTGTCATTGCCAAATCAGCTGATTATCAAGACTAATGGAAGTACCCAAAGTCATTTAATTTTAGTTTGCTTTTTGCGACTTCGACTGCGACTACTTCATTTTGTGCAGTGAAGCAGAAGCTCTTTTTTCTTTGCTTGTCAAGCTTCGTATTTTATGTGTACACCTTAATTTGCAATTTAGATTTACGTTTGTTAAAAAAACAGATCGCAGGTGATTTCAAAACTTTTCAAAGTTAGTAGGTACATAATTCATAAATATAATGACTAAAAGCACGCACACACATCTTTTGACACATTTGTTCATTAAATTTTCAACCCATTTAAGGACTCCCTCCCCTTTGTTTACCTACCTATTTACTTACCAAAGGTGCATAAAATGTGTACAACTAATTTGTCTGAGTTAAAAAAATAATAATATAAATGAGTAAACACAACAAATTAGACATAATTTGGCTGGCAATATATTCCTTAATAATGATGATTTTTTTTTAGTATTTTAGCAATGTTTGTTCAACAATTATTCAGCGTTTCAGAAGAAATGAGTATTTTTGCCCTTTTGTGATAATTTGTGACAAACCATTTTTGACAGCTGCACCTTTGCGCCTACTTATCCCCCAAAAAACAAATTTGTTTACCAAAGTATTAATGTCTTTATTAATGACACAGGGAGTCTATGATACTAACAACAACAACTACCATATATTGTGAAAATCAAGAGGAGAAAAACACACGTGCCAAAGTCAAGCCAAAAAATGAGATTCACGTGTGAATGGCCAGTAGTTCAACAACTCAACGAAACGGGTTGTTAATAACAACTTGTTATGCAACAACAACAATGCAAAAAGCACGCAACAAAGAAATAAGGGATATCGCCATCTAATGAGGGATGTGAGAATCTGGTAAAGAGGTGAAGATGCAAATCTGGAGAAGCCACATTACTTTGTTCGGTTTCAGAAAAAGAGAACAAAGGTTGACGCTTTCTCATGAAAACAATGAAGAAGCAAATTGTAAAACATGGAGACTTTGAGTTGATTATTTATTTATTTTTCAGCCGATATTATATTTATTTTTCGCTTTAGATTTCTCGGATCCAGGCAACGTCCACTTAAAGTTCACGGCAAACTTTGGTAGTAAGTCGTCGAGCAGTTCATTTTCCAAAGCGGCCATTCCAGGCATCTCCCAGGGTTTTATGTCCTTGGTCAGACCGGGAGGAAGTTTTATGGGTCTAAATTTACGTTTGTTGTTAAGTATTTCCTTGCCTTTGAGTTTTTCAGGTCGGGGAAATATGACGTCAGGGAGTTTGGCTAGTTGATCAGTCCCGTCTACAGCTAGAGTAATGGAGGAAAGTGGACCTCCCACAGTGATTGCCAAGCTATCTTTTTGCATTTTGTTCAATATGAGGCTATCTTGCATTGAAAAAGATCTGCCCTGGGCTTCAACCTCTGAGATTAATTTGTAGTAATACCAAATAAATAATCAATTTAGTCACCTTAATATTTTGATAAAATAGTAAAATATTATTTTTGAGTGATGTGTGTACCAGAAGAATGATAAGATGTTATCAAGATCAAACCCAGGAATATGTGACTTAACATGGCAACATGGAACCGTTGCAAAATAAAAGACCCCATTTTTAAACTTGTGAAATATATTTCGTTGGAATAAATTAAGCGAAACCAATATAACTTGTCATGCCAAATAATATCTCATGGTATTAATGCATCTAACCTCACCAGCATCAAAAATTGATTCGCTATCATACTGAATAACCAATTAAAATACTTATATATCCGGCCATTATATTCGCCATGAAGAAGATGCGAAATCGGAAAATATTCTTTCGTCAAATCTTTTCATTTCGGATATTTATGAATACAAAATAGTTTTAATATTCTTTATCTCAGGTAAAGATCATAACGCAAGTAAGCACTTTATTTTATACAAACGTCATCGTCATGCAAAAAACATGAATTAAAAATTGTAAAAAAGGTTTTACAAAACGCAGGCCATACACTGTGAACGCTCTCACTTGATGCTATATTATTTTTATAATGGCTATACTGTCATCATCATTGTTATTGCAATTACATTTTTTATAGCCGTATAATATTCATACCATAATGCATTTCTTTCTATTCATTATTGTCCCGTTTTGTTTCGTTACACAATAAGATTATCTCTGTTGACAATCAAAAAACGCACAATCCCAACAACAATGATAATCATTCAATTGATCACATCATCAGCAACACAGCATCAAATCAAAAAGAATCCCTCATAGCC
This sequence comes from Paronellides praefectus, assembly GCA_027744595.1. Lineage (NCBI taxonomy): Eukaryota > Metazoa > Arthropoda > Collembola > Entomobryomorpha > Paronellidae > Paronellides > Paronellides praefectus. Next base: position 6,995 of record JAITYZ010003083.1, on the reverse strand, counting down.
CATTACTAACTTATTATTTGATGTAGAGATGAAGAGATTGTCATTATGAGTATAGTTTTGCTCGAATATTACTATTATTATTGCTATCATCATGGGAGTGTAGACCACACCATACCAATTTTCTGTCCATTTTACTCATAAACCTCCCATGGTTACTATTTACTCACCTAATTGAATGACAACGTAATAACTACTAACCACGTTGCTCACACACAACTACACACTGCTGCTATTAAACTTTTTTATTTTTTTATTTTTTTGCTTTCCCATTTTTTTGTGCCACACCGACAAGATTTCTGCTGCACTTTAATATTTTAGTGCTGCAATAGTAAACAATGTCGTTTGCATGGTTTTTTGTACTTTTTTTTATAAAATTTGCCAAGTTATTTAATTGCAAGTGAATTTTTAAATGGATTGTAATTACTCATTTTTTTTGCTTATTTAACAAAGTTATTAGCCAAGATTATGAATTAGGAAGACATTAGATTGTTACAAAATAACTTATGGCATGGTCATAAAAATGGATTTTTGTTCCACAATCCAAAGATATTAGACAATCAACGATGGATATAATGTACCAACCAACACACATTAACCTTCCTTTGAACACTCACACCACTCAGTCATCAAAATCATGTAACATATCGCTGTTCGATTGTATCGTACTCAGGTTGACAGACTGGTGAAGGAGGAGAACCTTACACGACATAAAAAATGCGTATAATAAGTTAAAAGCGTTTGCACCTATTATAAATTATTTTTTTGTGATGGGCTACAAGGCAATATAAGCTATTGGCATCGTCATAAAAAAAGATGTAATTACAGCAATAATAATTTTAATGTAAAATATAAAAATAAAATTAGCATATTGACGACGGTGGCCTCTGGGGATTTGGGGATCTCCTTCGCCAAGCACAAAAAAAGCTATTGTGTAATTAAAGCAGGTGAGTATCATCACCAGTTTAGGGGCTGTACATTGTACACCTTATATATATATATATTTAATGGATAAAAAATAAAATTGACAAAGAAATTTTTACTATAGCAGTAGCAGTAGTAGTGGTCAGACAAGGCAAAAAGGGGGACAAATTGTGAATTAATTAATTATGATATAAAAATTTCCCATTATTGCTCTTACAACAGGGAAGGAATAGTTTTGTGAAAAAATATTACCGCATGCCGCATACGCAAATGGATATTTATGCATTTATTAGTTCTCTTCTGACATGTCGTGTTTACCTTTTTCTCAAGAGGACACTTTTTTATTTAAATGGAAATTTTTTTATTGCTGGATTTTTATGCAAAGTATGTAAATTTGTAAATATATAAAAAATAATCAATAAAGACATGTTTACTGGGAAGTTATATTGTTATCATTATCATAATAATAATTATGAGAATAGCTTTGGAAGAATTTTTATGTTCCTCCAAGGAACATACAAAACATTAAACATAATACAAAATCTCACATGAAAATAATTATTATAATAATTACTTGGCACTTACAAAACATTTATTAATTCAAACAAAAAAGTCAATTTGTAATTTATTATCTTGACCATACTTTTACAGGTTCGCGTTGTGTGGCGAAAAGGCTGTGAGATTATATAGATCATGTTCTAAAAAAATATATCATATTATCCATATCCATGTTAACATGTGTTTTAATAGTTCAATCGTCCTTCTTTCAATTTTTTTATTTCAAGTCAAGTTGAAATTGAAAAGTTTGCCTTTTTGCTGTTCCTCTCAAAGCACTCTTTATACTACTTCTATAGTCATTATTACAACAATTCAACATTCCATTTTGTTCCCAACAAACAAACAAAACGACAAAACGATATGAAACTACTGCCCTACCTTGTCACTACACACTACAGCACGCTGTCTATCTCAAATAATTTCTTTCAGCAGCGAGAGAGTTGAGAATGAGATGGTGGATCAAATTAAAAAATGCTTTAGATTATTTACAGCCGATATTGTTCGACGTTTGTATGAATTGAGGATTGGAATGATAATGATTATTGTGAGTGATTGTGATTGTCGTACCGTGTGCCGTTGTTGATTTGATTGGATTCTGTAGTAGCAACAGCATCAGTGGCACTATAGTAGTATATACCATTGCCCTTTTTGATACAAAACAAGAAGGCTATTTTACCGCCGCCGCTGTCGTAAAAAGTTGCCATTTGCTACTACCACACCACCAATTCTCAACATCTCACAAAGAGATACCATTGTTGTTGATTTATGTGAATGGAATGAGATGAGTGGTCTACTCAATAGGCACTTTAAATGACAGCAAAAAAAGCGCCCTTCTCCCTTTGCATTCCTCATCGACGACCCAAGAAAAAGACGCAGGCAAACTAATTTGCATATTATACTCAATTGAATACTCTTTAACGACCCTTACTTAACAAAAGCTGCGTTTGATGCTCTTGTTGCGTTAATATACAATGTGTGTATATTGAAAAATTGATTAATTTATTGGTGCGATCATCAATAAAAAAATGTACCTATCTACCTACCTATTATAATACATATTATTAAAATCGTGTTCACAGAATTTGCATACACATTAATCAGGTCAGAAATCAGAAAATGAACAGGTGCAAGGGAGAGAAGGAAAAAAACTGCATGACTAATTGCAAAGTGTTCTTAGAACCAATCATGAATTTATTTCAGGGAATACAAAAAAAAATAGATGAAATGAATTAAATGGAAAAGAAAGTGAGGAGACTATCAAACCAATTTTGATATGGATCATCAACAACATCAAGTTGGATTTGGATTGTGTAAAAAAAATACTGCATATCAGATTATTAGGTCGTATTTATAAAAAAAGGTTTCGTTTTCTTGTTGCAAGTTGCAAAAGTAGTACCATATTTTATTTCAGTGTAAAAAATGATTTATAAGATTGATTGAATCTTGATAAGAAAATGGATGATTCATGACTTTTGAAATGAATGACACGTGTGTTTGTGTAAAATATATATGTTATTAATTCGACACATTTGCAGCAGCACAACAGATACCAAAAATCTAATTGATTGGTGGTAGGTACAATAATAGCTACTGCTGCTATTATTATTGTATGCTGTTGTTGTTGTGGCTTTATAATAATCAGGTCAATTTTTTTCATTGCCGTTGTTGTTGTATTTTTTTGGTACTGATTGGATACTGGATTACTTGGATTAGACAAAAAAAGTTTTAACAAGCTTGTTAAATTATGAGAGACGCCAATAGTCGCAATGCAGTCTGTTAAATTATCTATTTTTGGTAATCACGAAAAAACAAAGAAACTTGATTGGAATTCGTGTTCCTAGTTTGATTAATGATTAAAAAAATATGTAAAGTGAAGAGGTTTACAAAAGTGGCAGTTTTTATATATTTTTTAAGGAATTGTTTAAAAAAGAAATGACGATAACTTGACTTTTTTGAGTTTCACGTAACAAACATTAAAAATTGCCTTATATGCTTTAGTGCATCGAGTCATGGGGAGATTTTAAAGTTATTCAGTTTAAAAATAAATTTTTCAAGAAAAATGACCAACATTTTTGCCCCCTTCACACACGAATGTTTAAAAAATACTTTAACAAGCATAGTAGTTATTTTTTTAAGTAACAAAAAATTAAAGTTCGTGTGTGAGCCATTTTGAGAGACAGGAGAGCAGTCTTGGTTGCATTTCTTTTTAAAATTAAATTATACGATCATGATCACCAAAAAATGCAACGAAAAGGGAAAAAATATTATACTATTTTGGTGCTTGTTATAGGGTGGTCGTTGCATGATTCATCGTGATCATCAAAACACATATAATCCACATAAAAATACGCTAAAGTTATTTTTAGACAGGTGCGCATCCTTTAAATATATCTCTGCACAAACTGCACAGTATCTACGGAATCTGTTTAATAATCAAAAATTACACAACTGAAAATGTTTCATATCCCGACAATTTCTTAACATTAGGTTTTATATTTACGAAACACCCTGTATAATATCACTTTTTAAATAGAAATATGAAAAATCCACATGTGATTTAATTCCATTGTATCAAAGCTAGTTAGTATACCTACGTAACAAAAAAAATCTATTGAAAGAGAAAGTACGTTTCTTTCATGTTTACTACTACTACATTTCCTTTTTTAAATATTTTTCCACTCACAAAACTCATTTTCAATAGAATGACTTTTTTGTCTATTTGAAAAGGAAGATCCGTTTTTTTATATTCAAATGAATAGTAAAAAACACAGCTTGAATGAATAAGTGTCTGTGTGTGTGTGATGTGAATGAATGGTAGAGATCCTTTTTAAAAACAAAACTTTTATTCATTCTTGTCATTTGTTGTTGTTTTGTTATTAAAATGGCAAATCCTCCTGAGTCATGCTTAAATAATATTTTCATGCGTGTGTTTCATCCTTTGAAAAAAATAAAAATGTTGAAATGAATGAACAAATGAATTGCACATCACATCACATATATATCCTCTATCACACATGTCGCATATTTTTAAAAAAATGCATTTTCATACGGCACCTTGCATTGTCTGCTCCTATTTTTGAAAGGTGTATATAGGGATGTTGTATATAGGTAGCTATACAAGTGCGATGGCACCTTCTAATTCCATTCATTTACATGGTCTTTGTCATCTCTTGAGAACAACAGCCACCGCCATCGCCATCATATGTCACGTCACCAAGAAGCAATAACGCAACGACGGCAGTAGTTTCATTGATAATTTTTTTTGCATTTTTTTTGCATCCTATATCCGTTCACTTTGTCGTTTTGCGGTTAGATAGTTAGTTACATTATTACGTAACAATCAAATATGCGCGCAGGAACAATGCACATTTTTTCCCACAACAAATTTTTTTCAATAATCTTTTTTTTTTATTCATTTACAATTCATGTATTCGAGTGACATGGCACCTGTTGTAATAAGCCTTCCAAGTAGTATTCTTTTTAATTATTCCTTTTCAATTTTAGATGAGCTGACAGCAAAAAAAACTACGTTCATTTTATTGATACTCTCTGTCTTGGTATCAGAACTAGAATGTCCTTAATTTTTCAGCGACTTTCTCGAAAATTATCATGCGATTTTGTTTAATTCACATGCTTCCTTCCTAAGACCCATCCTGACAACACCTTCAGACCACTCGTCTTTGTCTCGTCGTCACTGGCTGATTTAATCTCAAACCGCTACCAACAACAATCACGGGCACAAGTCCAAAGCCAATAAATCGCCCAAATTCACATTCTCAGTACTTTATTCAGATCTCAGCAGCACTGAGCAGTGGTGATCATATTCACTTTATTATTTCTTGTTCGTGGGCAGGTAGTGTATTTTTAATGGATAAAACGTGACTTGGCACTTATCTTACCAAACCGAGTCACACTTTCATATAAAAATCCTCACATAAAATCAGCAAATCGCCACGCCAACCAACACCACACGCATTGTCGTACACATCGACATTATTGGTCACCATTTTAACAAAATCAAAATGGACACCATGCATACAACCATATGCTTTTCGATATAAATATACCATACCGTAATTTTTAATGGTGCGTAACAACGAACACAATTATTTACTTGCAACAGACAACAACCGAGATTTGCCCTAATAACAATAATAATGGAGAAAAATGTATGTAAAAAGACAATTGAGCATATAACCTTTTTGGGACATTTTTTGGCTGGCGGACTTGAAAAGTAATTAAAACGATTGTCATGATGCGCTATAGTACATGTTGCAGTATTTTATTATCAGCAAGGCGAGGTCGCCCATTTTTTACATTTTTTTGTGCTAACAACAAAAATCAATTGGGAAAATGTCAAGTAAGTTTAGTAAAGGCAGACAGGTATACGCATAAGGTACATACCTGCCACGTTAGTAGTTTACACAGAGCCGTTGTTGCAATTATTTTTCACGTTTTTGTTCTCCTCATTTGTATTTTTTTGGTACAAATTGGTAAATATGGTTAAGAGATTTATGTAACATGTAATGCGATTCCTCAATATTGATTAAGGTATACATTCGAGAATGGTAATAAAAGCGAAACGATTTTTTTTAAACAACAAAGAATATATACGTTATGCCAGTATAATCATCTGACACTTGACCTCTAGCTAATTACAAGTCTATCATATCAGCCGCGGAGCATTTGGTGTAGTTAGTAAATGAGTAAATAATATGGTGTAGGAAGAATCAAGGACCACATAATATAGCATTTCAATCATCATCATCATCACAAAGTGCACATGCAAAAGTGCACTTTTGGCCAAATTATTACTCTTCTTTGTTAAAACAACAAACTTTTGTAAAAAAAACAAGTTTGTTTTTATTCGTGCCCGATAAACAATACATTTTGGTTCCCGTTTCTTTTGCAAAGCAAAATATTATACAAACATACCTACAAACACACGTGACGTGGGATGCCACCATGGTGATTATAATATGATGGTTTGGCTGGTTTAGTAGCCAACAGGCACGTTCTCTTCTTCTTGGTCGTCTTTTTAAAATAAGCTTTAAAAGCCTGCGGAGATTATCTCACGATTTTTCCGTGTTTTCTTAGCTAATATATTGCATAATAATAAGAATGTTTGAAAGAATGTATGCCGCCATAGGCAAATTATTTGAATTTCAATTCGAAAAAAAATTTACCAAATAAAAACCAAAAAAAAAATGTTTAATTGACTCTAGTCATCCGGCAGAAGAGATATTTGATACGCACGACGACGACGAAAACGACGACGACAGACAGCAAAGCAAAAATATTTATAAAAAAAATAAAAAAATATAAAAACTGAAATTCGAAACGGCTTTTATTCGGCGAACAACCAGATACTATCACTATGTGACGCGACGATGTACAATTAACATTAATCAAAACCAGCAGTCTAGTAAAGTGGTCAAGAAGATGTGAAGCCGGACTTTTAACGAAAATAAAATGCTAATACACAGTAGCCAAAGCAGAAATATTCAAAACTTGTG
>JAITYZ010003082.1:0-24407 GCA_027744595.1 Paronellides praefectus | reverse complement strand
TATATATTATTGACTATAGATAAATTTATATGCTTTCTTTTTTCCTTTGCTACTACTATCATTATTGTAATTTCTATCTAAGAATTTTGTACACACTACAAAATTATCTTTACAGTCATATTTTCTATAGATTTCAGATATATTTATGTACAGGTAATTTTATTTTTTTGTGCTACAAGCTAATAAATACATGTATAAGATGTATGCATATATATAACTTAACAATCTAGGTATGTATATATATTTGTTTATAATATGTATGTAATTTACAGTTTAATTGTAGCTTTACACATTTTAATCAACCTCTATGCATATACCTAATATAATAATATGTATAGTTATTTCTTAAGTAAATAGAAGTTATGTAGTAATTATAAAGTTGTCTAACATTTTCAACGGAAAACTACGCAATCCTGTTTTGTTTAATATTCCCCTTTTTCATGTAATTCAAATCCCAAAGTAAACAATTTTCCAAATTACTACGTCTCTCTCGAATGTGAATGTAATGTAAAAGTTCATCTTTTTATCTCTCCAAAGCACTTTTAATTCCTTTTTTTAGTAAACGGAAATTGAAAAACTCCTCATTCCTTTTTTTATCAAAGGCCTATTATTAATATTTATTATTTTTATCTTCCCTTTCAATTTAGAGTTTGTTTTTTTGCTGGTAATTAATATACATAAGCACTACTGATCGATGCTCGTTTCATTCCGAATTGATGTGTTATTTTTTTACAGTGATCCAATATGAATAAAAACAAATAAAAGTAAATACAAAATCAGGAAGCACTGTAAAACACGTGCTTTATTTCGCGCTTTATATTTCCCTCATTTTTGAAAATAAATTGGTCTAATGTTTTCAAGTACTGCTTTGTGTAAATAGCTTTTTGGTAATTAGTAATTACACCACTATACATTTAATTCCAAACAATCCAACTTGAGTACTTTTGTAAACAAAAAAATCTCTTTTGTCTTGTTCAATTGTATATTGGCTTCATTCAAGCCGGAAAATTCTACACTGCAATGAAATTGAAAAGGATACCATGCCATATACCTAATTTTTTTAGACATTCTTTTACGTACGGTTTTTGTATATAAAAAGACGGTAACTGTTGTGTACAGCCCCAATTGCCCTCAGCCTACAGAATTTAAACATTTTAAAGGATAATGAAGGAGGAAACGAGGTAATTTAAGATGTATGTATGTAATACCCCTTTTTCCTGTACGTTGTACGTGTAAGGTCAAAATTTCATACAATCAATAACCCAACATTGTTGTGTGTTTTGTTAATAGAAAGAAAAGGGGATAAAACACAAGTGGCTAGTTTTCTCTTTTACTTTTTTTGATGCGCTCCTTCTCCAGCAACAGTTACAATGCAATGCTGTGAAATGCTTGTACTCTCGCTTTGTGGAGAAAATTAGAAAAAAATGTACAAAGATGAAAGTATATGGTCATTACTTACATACTTTTCAAGTCATTAAGGAATTATAAAAAGGGATGTTATATAATATGGATGGATATATATTTTTAAGTATATATTTCCCGGGAGGGATTTACTTTTGTGAGAAAAAGGTGAAATGAACCGGAGGCAAAAAGGATTCTGTTGATGAGAAAGATAACGGAGCTAACTCACCCCCTACTACTCCCCCCACAACACACTGCTGCTTTTATCTGCTCACAAAAATTTTTAAAAGTTAAAACTTTTGAAATGCGCAATACCCTTTTTTTCATTGTGTATATTCTCACATATAAAAGTATAGAGGATTCCTTGATGATGTGATTAAATGGAACATTTTTTTAGCCCTCAGCGTAGTGTGCAAACCTATATAAGATTTTTTTATGTGTGCAAAATGCTTGTGAGATAACCATATAACATTTCACATTTAAAAAAGGCAAAGCCAACTGCTGCTTTCCCTGGAAAAAAGACTATTTTACAGCAGGACAAAATAACAAAAAAGTGCATAACACTTTTTTTCAAAGAGAGATTAGTACAGAGAGTACAGTATAGTCAGTGTAGCTGTAAATAACCCTGCAGAATGTTAATATACTTTAGTGGCATTTTTGGAAGGGAAAGCACTCACATGTATAATATACCATGCCTGTGGACAATGGAAACGAACCGGAAAGTACTGGTGCAGACTTGCAAGGAATAATGTAAAAACAAGTCCATCTACCACAATTGAGTTAGCTCCCTGCGTGTGTGTATCTTTGTACTATGCACTGTTGTCTAGTGTACTGCTGTACTTCTGTGACTTTTAGTCATCCTCTCATTTCCCATCGGTCGTCTTTTATTTTGTTCATAAGAAAAAAGTGCCATTACAGAATTCACTTGTGTATACGACCCGAAGAAGAAGAAGTATTATAAAAAATTAAACTAACTTTTTTATAGACAGATGAAGATGATGATAATATGTGGTACATTGAGAGAAACTACACATTAGGTAGGTATATTCTATGATGTTATATAACTGGAGGGGCAAAAGGTAAATAAAACCAAATCAAGTCATGTCAGATGAGACTAGACACACAATGTCATTTTCCTTCTCATTAAGAAACTGTAATAGACTCGTTCATTTCTTCTTCTCCTCTGCTTGGTGTTCTATTTCTAACAAAATGAGTTAAAGTCTGTAAAATATATATATCTTAAATCCGTTTGGTTACCAGTTGTATAAATGTAATTAGTCATCATTGTATGCCGGACAGCAATGTTGTTGCAAAAATTAGAAGGTCAAAATGTATATATACTCATGTTATATAGATATACAGATTTGAATTGTAAGAAAAAAGAAAAAGTTCAGACTGTCAAGTTGGTGTACAGATAAAAAAGGTTAATTCCACGGCAGATTCTGTTATCATGATTGTTATTGAGGAGACGTGCTTTGGAAAATTTTGTGCTCATTTAAAGCTAATATGCAATGTCCTCCTCCCTTCGCTGTAGTAATGCTGTATGTTATGGTTTCTCATGTTGATAAAGTAAGTTGTTAACAAATCTTGAAAGGGGAGATAAATTTAATATTTACAATCTTACTCCACTTGCTCCACAAGAGTCAGAGTCAAGTAGTAATTACGTTCTCGCCTTTGTTGTTCTGATGATGATAATATGGTGAGGTGATGTGATGCAGGAAGGAAACAAAAGCCCAAAAAACTTTTCTTTTAACTTTTACAATTTCCAGGAGGAAAGTCGGAAATAGGCTGTTGTAGTGGAGTTTTGTCGGCGGTGGAGGCAGCGGTGGTGGTGGTAGTGGTGAATCACCACTGGTGATGATGGTTGAGTGGAAATGTAATCTCAACCGAAAACATTGCTGTACCAAGAATGAAAATGGTAAAATATATAATTACGCCTCCAGCAGTAGTCGACTCCTTCTTCGTTTGTATAAATATGTTCTCCATCCAAGTTCCACAGAGTTTTGTTATTAGGTATAGCCTTGTGTCTTGTTAGAGATGCTGTTGTACGTGATATAGCTACATTATTATTATTATTACAATATATTCTACTGCACACTCTGAAGAAGAATAACAACGCCCACAAGAAAAAGGGAAAATATCATATAACATCTATAGAACATTGTTACCCGTGCCCCGTGACGATCATTCGTGATATTGAAGCCGCACACACACACACACTCTCTCACTGCTGTCTGTAAACATTTTGTTTGAGGTTTTGTTGCCATTATTGAACGCGCACGACGTGCCCTCATCATTTCAGCCAAAATAAAAAAAATATACATAAAGATCCCTAGAATAATATACCTACTCAACATTGCCGTCATACAAACCGAGTTTGTTTTGAAAACATCTTTAACAGCTAGAGAAATTGGCTCAAGATCAAATGTTTATTTGGATGAATAATAATACTACAAGGCAATCCCTAGAATAATATACTCAACATTGCCGTCATACAAACCGAGTTTGTTTTGAAAACATCTTTAACAGCTAGAGAAATTGGCTCAAGATCAAATGTTTATTTGGATGAATAATAATACTACAAGGCAACTTATACAAGACATGTTCTCACACTGCTGAGTAATAAGTATAAAATGAAGAAGAAAGTTTGATGCAAAATGGATCATATCACGTCCACACACATAAGAAAATCAGTTATTTTTTTTCATCTCCGAGTCGTCAAAACATTTTTCTTTCAATTCCGTTTACACTCTGGAGTGCAATATTAGAAAATAGGTGAAAATAAGTTTTGTCGCGTTGGGTTTTCTCTCTCGAGGGAGATGTATACACAGCTGGATAGGTTGTATAGTTGTAATAAGTAGCTGGGTATTTGGAGTAAGTATGTCTGTCTGAAATTTTAACTGAAGCGGTAGCAATATATGTAATTCTAACACCAAAACCAGTTTGCTTGCAAGGAAGGGTGAAATTGGATAGATTTTTTTGGGGAGCAACGAGAAAAAAATTGAATTAGAACGTAGCACCATACAGACAACATGAACAGCAGCAGCGATTTCAACAGAATTTTTTTTTTCAGGGATGCGAGAAAAGTGTGTAAGTAAATTAAACTATAATCATGATGATGATGATTGGTTGGTGTATTCCCACTGACATTATATAGATTTTGTTGTGTGTTGTGTCCGACGATACGATGATGACAATAAATGATGATGGTATTTTTTTAATGAAATGGAGGAGTGTATTTAAGTTAATTGACAGAGAGAAGAAAAAAATTGTTTTTATTGATCGTATATATATAAAAGTATACATACAAGTGTATATGTATATTCGTATTTGCTATTATATTTATTCTTGAGACAGAACATTGAATCAACCGAAAATGACAAAATTTAAATTCTTCCATAATAATATGGCGTGGAGGAGAAAGTATGTAAATTACACAGGTAGGTATATGCATACAAATGCATTACACCTTATTACTATAAAGCTTTCTCTTCCTGCCAGAAAAAATGACATTTTTCATGTACCTTTCCAAAGAGCTTTCTCGTTATATTATGATGATCATGAATGATGGATGATGATAAAAAGTCATGCTGTGTGTTATTTTGATGAATGAAAGGCATGGTATAAAATCTCTATGTAGGCATATGTAAATGCACTTACACCAATTTACTTGATACCATCTCCAGGTACTACATCTCCTATTCCCCATTCATGTAACTCAAGAAATTATCCCAGACATGACGTCAAAAACAAGTTTCCATTTTCGCCATTTCAATATTTAATTACGTTTAAAAATTCAAACTCATTTGGAAATTCTCCCCATTTTTAGTAGAACATCATTGTGTACACTCTGACATTGTGTGTAATTTGTGTATCTTATGCTAAATATGTATATATAACCCGAATCCTGCCCGGATACTCATCTAACTTTTACTTTTAAAATGTACAATTTGTATGTCTAGTTTTGAGAATAATAAAATGCTTCTACTTCTACCACTACTGCTCCTGCTCGGAATGCTAAAAAATTTAAGGTGTCTACTTTGGAGTAATGACTCACATGACATGGCCCGAGACTAACATGGGAAAAGCATTAATACAATTATGAGCATTTTATTCCGTTGATGCAGTGTAGTGGCAACTTTTATTAGTGTATTTCCATTCCAGTCCTATATATATTTTTCTCAAATACCTTTCCATTTAAACATGTGAACGTGTTCCAATTTAAATTTTTGAGTGTCTATTTAAGTTATTTCTATTATTAGCATACATTTACAACATGAATATCTATGCAAGTTGGTTAGATTCCATTTTCCAGTATATCACAATATTCACAACTCGGATATTTTTAAAAGTCACCAGTGGTGACTCACTTCCAGCGGAAATGTACCGGGGAAAAGGACTACTTTAATTTTGTACAAGTTCCAAGATCAAAATCACTTAATGTATGCATTATAGAGAGAAAGAGAAAACCAAATGACGTCGACAGAAATCTGACTTGTAAACAAATTTAGCAAGGTCAACGTGGAAGGAAATCAAGGCGGATAAAATATTAGCAAGGTTTTAAACATTATTACATGAGTTACTATTATAGTTTATCGATTTCAATAAATTGTCAATGTTTAATGTCAAATGAAGCATACCATGTAATGTTATTAGTATTCGCTATCACATTATCTTTATCCAAGTAATTTAGAAGAAATTTGAAACACACAGGTGGACTGGACTACATGCATCATCAGCCGTAATCATATATATTATTATAACAAAGCCCGATATGCTTACATCGTAATGGATTTTTTGACATATCTAGGTATTGGGGTAATTGCAATGACGAAGTGATGACGTAGATATATTTTTATAATGAAAGCGTGAAGCAACATCGCAATTGTAACAAATATGAAGAAAAAAAGTTTTCCTCTCACAACTTAAGTGGGAAAAATGAAAATATTCATCACTGAAAAATAAATGAAGCGCTCATTATTAACATCCTTTCTCTTTATATTTCCCATAATGAGCATTGAAAAACTGCCAAATTTACAAAGGAAAGGACTCGATACTTTTTAGCAAAAGAGACATAATATTATTCTACGAACGTATCCACCCTCTCTATCGCGTTGTTATTGTTATATATCGCGAAAAATTATATGAAATATTTGGTAGGGTTCCCGGCTATTTTCCCTTTACGGCACCTTTTGTAATATAAAATGCGGGGCATATTACAAAATAATATATTGTAGTACAAAATAAGGTCATGATTCCATTCCACACATGGTTCATTACACTTTAATATTATTCTGTCGATAAAAAAAGGAGTTGGTTTACAATTTCATTTGTAAGCGAGCTGTGTAAGTGAAAAGAGCAAATGTAAAATGGAATATAAACACATATCCACAATAATATTATGGCAAATATATTACATGCATACTAAAGTGTGTGTATTTTATGCTCCCTAATGTTCACCCTTTTTCTGGAGGCACGCAGATAAGGCATTTCTCCGTCAGTTTGCCATATGTGTTTCAAGTCCATTAAACGGAACATAAACAGCAAAAGAGCATATCATTGAGTAGGAAAATGAGGGTGAATCATGCAATATATAAAACTATATAATTACGACGCATTCCTTGGATCCTCAAAAATGTTTATAATATGCCGTTTTTGTTGTTGTAACTATAAAAACTACACTTTTGCATGTACTCATTTTGTAGCTATCAAATGACCTCTTGCCAAAAAGGAAACAAACGTATGGCATGTTAGTATTTACAAAATGCTGGTCAAGTAGGCACTGGTTATTCAGTATTCACCACAAAACAAAGTATACAATGTGCAATGTATTTTTCCACTTTCATCAGCAATATGTCTACAATATCGTGAGCTTATATAGATATATATGTATATATACCTGTCTACAAAACGGGTATCTTGTATATATATATTTAGGTATATTACTATTTAAGCGACAAGGAATTCATTCAAGTAGACATTATTATATGGGCATTGTTGGTAATAATAAACTATATATTGTATATATAGCTTTGTAAAAGCATGTACTTTTGCGACACATCATCACATCCCATCACGTCTACCTTGTGAAAAGCACTACCATGCATACAAAGCATATTATATGCAAATCCTTTTTTCGCTTCTGCCACGGAAAGAATCTGTTACTTTCCATTCAAAAGGTACCTTAAGCCGGATTTTTTTTAAAAGTTTCGTGTTGAGAATATAGTAGAAAAGAAGTGATAAGAATAGAACCATTCACAAGGAGCAAATAGAGTAGACAAAATGGGATGTGGTGATGAGACTGGATGCTGCTTGATCATGCATAAGAATGAAAATGAAAAATGCGCTGTTGGTGGAATGTTAAGGTACTCGTCCTCAGAAGCAACTTGTGTTTCATTCCTTCTTAATGAAAGTTTATGCTCCCGTGAAATTACTGGGTGATATACCACCACCAAATTTGCAATAAATGAGCAGTTTAAAATTCTAAACTTGCGTGGGTGCCGCGAGGATTCCAATAATTTATGCATTGAACTGCTCAGTCTTCTTATGTATATGTACTGTGTATAAAAAGCAACAGCTTTTCCTTTCCACTTTCGACCAGCTACAAACCAGTTTGTTAGTTGTATTAAAGGTTCCCCAAAGGAAAAGTACTTGTCACACTAATGGACAACTTATGTATGTTTATATCTACTCATTTTAGACAAAGAAATACACACACATAAATATATGTACATGTGTAAAAACGCTTAGTTACATGTCTCTGGAAATATCCTGCCTACTTATGCATAATGGAAGGATAAGTGTCGATAATGCTGCTTTGATACCTTGAATTATGCATGTGGACAGGTCTCCAAACCATTTTTCTCTTTTCTTCATTTGCTGTGTTGTGCAAAATACAAGTGTAGAGCTGAATTGTACGTAACTTACATGTATTATATTATAAGCATATTATATTATCTACCGACGAATGGAGTTCTCTTCCCAAATATTTCATTGCATATTGTATTGCGTAGGTGTGTGTTGGATGTATAGTTATTAGTTTAAGAGCAAGAAAGTTCTAAATAGCTTAAAACGCAGAAAGCGTAAAGAAAATAATAACAGGTATAATAAGAGTGGTTATGACATATTCTCAGCAATTATAATCATAATTGTTGTTCTTCATGAACACTTGAGTGGGTTTAGTAACTGCTTAGCTGGTGTTAAGAATTTAATTAGAAAAGTTTATGGTGAAGAGAGACGACAGTGGTAAGGAGAAAGTTTGCAAAAACACTAACCGGGGCACAATAAGATACATATATGTAAGATACGCGCAAAAATATTTCACAACTTATATACTGTGTTGCATTTTGTAACAGAATGATATGGTAATATGCGCATTTTGTGGTTATATCACATTTAAACCAATATTATTTTGTGTTGTAATTTTTGTAATTAGCTTAACTGTATTTTTGTGTACATAACATTCCACGAATATTACATTTAATGGGCTACACTATTTCCGAGAAATTGTACCATCCAACACTCAGGCTAGTAACAACAAGGCATGCCAAAACTATAGGCAAACGACCGTAGGATAAAACTTAATTCGGTGGAATGTTATCCAGAAAAGCGGAAGTGAAAGTGTTAGACGCATAGAAGAAAACTAATGAATCTGTCACCAACAAAAAATCTTTTCCTTGTGAAGCTTGACACATCCAAATGGATATCGCGTGTACTGTATGTATGTATATGCATATGGCATATATATCAAACAACTTATCGTTGAGAGGGTGGGTGGAATGGGGACTTTTTGCGTAGTCATATATATGTCGTAATATATAACACATAGCCATGTACACACCAATTCACAAGGAAAACACTTTCCTTCCAAAAATTTCCTGGCCCAAAAATTGCAACAGAGGAGCAACCTATGCCCATAGGTATGTTGCAATATAAATCCTAAGACACAGGATAAGCTTTCTATATTATTTGACAGGCAAAAAAGTGTAGTAGCTCTTATATATATTGCCACACTTTGTTTCCTTTAGTAGGCTATTTTTCACGCGCGATATTTTTATGATGGGAAAGTAGTACTAAACTATGTATCTAATATGAATAAGATGCAAGAATATAAACATTTGAGCTATTACAAAACAAAATCTTTTGTGGGAAAAAAGAGAAAGTAGCGTAAGTGAGCACATATATCCACACACACACAAGCTTGTTGTAAACAAAAACCTGATGCTTTTCCAAAAAATTCCAGATGTTACAGCTCGTTTATTTCATACACACACACTACTTGAATTAGTGGGTAAAAAAGACCAGGTTTTTAATCATAAAATATCTACTTTACTTGGCAGTGGTTCAGCATCCTTTTCCCCATCTCTCTCTCTTGAAATGTTTCTAGTGGATTATAAAAGTACAAAGAGTGTATTCATAAGTAGGTATGTATTTTTGTTGTGGTATAATAATAGGAAAAGCTTTCAACCCTTTTTTTATTATTATACATTGTGGCACCTATTCTGCATCCATTCATGTCAAAATCAGAGTTAATGAGAAAAAGCTTGAAGGCATGACAAAAAAATACAAAAAACTTCCTTTTATTCCTCCTTCTCTACCTTTTTTATTTGGTTAGGGTGGCGGTATAGAAAAAAATGAATAGGGAAAAGTAGCATATTGTATTTAGGTCGAGTTCAAGATATTTGAGGCAGGCGTTTACAGATAAAAATCAGCCTAACACAAAAAAATAGCAAGTGAAAGTAAAGTAGTTGGGAAGAAGAAGAAGCATACAAGTATATTATGCACTTTTTTGTGTGTTTATATGTTTGGGGGAGTATTACTTTGTACACGAACAAGTTTTTGCTAAGCTCCTAAAATTGGAAAAGGATCGTTGAACTTCTTATAACGAACGGTGTGAGATGTTGCTTGTTTCTTTTTCTATGAATGAGCACGCAATATGATAAGGGAAACAAATGCCAAAAGCGCAATTTTCTTTTGAAGAGATAGCAAAACCGCGCATGTTACCTCTCTTGTAACAAGAATGTGTTTCAAATCCGAAAAATACAATACTCTGAGTAATTCAATCGTTTAAGGTGTTTTGTATGTTAAATGCATGATAATTGCCTTAAATCTGGATAAAACCTGCTAGTTTGGCTGTCATAATTTGACTAACCGCACTGGTTTAATTGGTGAAGCAAATCGCGTGCAGAGTAGTAATTAATTTATATATGAACCATGTAATCAAAATCAGTTGTTTTTTTTGTTGGTGTGTGAAAAAAATAGTATATTTTTTCTGATTGATTAATGACGAAAGCAGACGTATTATTTATCCTCCAAGTTTTCTAAATTCTTTTCAAGGATTTTCCTTACTGGCTGCCTTTTGCCCTTCTAAAAAAGCTTGTATAGCGACCCTGTGCAAATCTAGATGGTTGACCTTTAAGTGTCCGAAAAAGGCTCATTTTTTCTTTTACACGTGTAAAATGAGAAGATTTAACGTTTTAGCGTCAGTAAGCTTATATAAGTAAAGGCGTGTGGAATTAGTTCCCACATTACTGGGATAACACTAGCGAAACTAAGACCTGTAAACACATATTGTACAAAAGGAAACATTTTTTTATGACACACTCTTCACTTAATACGTCAACATTCTATATAGATATTATATTTATGAAGTAAGTAGGTATATAATACCAACAGAGCGATAAAAAAAACCTTCATACAAATTATCAAAGAAAAAAAACGTTATAATTCACAACGGAGCAATAGCTCATACTTTATCCAATTTTTTGTGCAATCCATGTTTTTTGTGTTGGGATCTTAAAAAATTGCTGTGTTTCTTCATATATTTATATATAAGTAATGTATGCTTCAGAGTATACAAAAATACATAATTAAGCTATTCAAGAATGTGAAAAAAGAAGAAGGAAAAAGTGAACGACATAACAATTTTAAAGTCAAATTTTAGCTTAAAAATACAACACCAAGAAAAAGGTATGATAGTTATTCAACACATTTTTCTCTTCTATATTGTAAGAGAATGTTAGGAAGACTACCTGGTTTACCTTTTCTTGGTATATTCATCTATCTTGCAAAAGAAAAGGGAGAGAGAGAGATGAAGTGCGTTCTGTACAGAGTATGTATTCCTCATGATATCACCAAAAAAGTAAGAATGATGAACTAGTAGACGCTTTTGTATTATGATAATGCATTTTTCGCCATGTCAGCCTCCTCTCCTGTTCTTTTTTATACTATGTACTTTTCCGACAAAGTCTTGGAAATAATTTTGAGAGAGAAAGAGATGTTGTAACGAAACATGTAATATACCTACATTAACAGGACATAATACGGACAGGAAGAAGACACACAACACAAAAACCTATAAGATTATTATTTTGTTTTCCGTTCACGTACATATAAAACATACAAATATAACTACTAGACAGGCATATGTATATACTATCTGTACTCTATTTTTTACAGGCTGCATGTATAATGTATATATTCTTTTAAGTATATGGATTTGATACCAGTTGAGTTTGTAGCATGAAATTTTTGAACAAACCAAGATTAAAGGAGACTTTTATGTCTTCTCGTGTTTTCATTCCTCTAGTTGTTTTATGGCCACCTGAGACTTTTGCAACAGGGTTGCATCATAAATGTATCTATATTTATTATATTTTATATAGGTGTATATATACCTACTATACTTGTTCATTATTATACGGTATAATTTATACCCCCAAAATTTATATTTATACACAAAAAAAATATACATAACACTACAGACAATGTAGTAGTAAAAGATCATCATCATCATCAGCATCATCGTAGCAGATTTACAGAGACACCAAGATATATATACAGTGCACTGCTCCTTTCTCTCTCTTCTTTTTTTATTCCATTCACGAGAACGCAAACTGTATTGAATTTTCAACGTGCAACAAAAAGAGGCAAACATGTTGGGTCCTTGGTCCTATCAACCATTTTCATACGTTTTGTACCATGATTTATATATTTATTTGCAAAAAGTGAGAGACATAAGTATATCATGCACCTGTTCTATTTTTATTTCAAAACTATGTACAATTTGAAATTGGGAAAATGTACGCGTAACAAAAAATTGAGCAAAAGTTTTGCCTTTTTTCTTAGATGTTCTTCTTTTTTTGTCGAAAGAAAAAAAATATTAAAAATGGAAAACCAATATTTTATATTGTATATATTTTTTACCTTGGATAACAAAAATCCACATATGTGGCTGAAATACTACATTTTTTTCCTTCGCTTTGATTTTCCATATTGTGTTCAATGATTTTTTAAAGATTGGAAACGTTCGTGTTACATTTGGAGGATAAAGAAAAAAACTTGTTCATGTCATTTGTGACGTTTGAGGGGTTTTCATATGGATTTGTAGTATTTCGGAAAATTTTGTACGTCACACGTACAAGTATACGCATACATGGTCACGGCATGACACAAGTTAAGGTACCTATGCTCTTGTTGAGTAAAAAGAATAAATTGAATGGTGGGCAATGTCATGTCAGTAAGTTTTGTATGACGTGCTTAACGCTACAAAATCCCGTTATAACATTGGACAAAACTTGCTCACGTAAACAAATTGATTTTTTTGATTAAATGCTTTATAACTCGAAATTAGAAAGTAGTCGCAAATTCCTAAAAAAACATAATTGTTTCTGTGTACAAGAGTCAGAAGTAGCCAATGAGTCAGAAATTGGATGCTTGGTTATTTATTATGGTATCACGAAATAGCATATGCTATACAATTTACTGCAAAATACTTTAGTAGTAATCATGCATGTGTGATGTTTAACTACTGTGACGTTAAAGACTACAGGCTGAATGCCAAACCAAACAATTAGTAGTTTGCTGACAAGCACACAGCACAGTCAGGCTTGTAATTTTTTGCCTAAATATATCTCGATGTGTATGAAATAGGTATATATAGTATGTCTCTCAATTTACTTATTTGTTGTTGCTTAAAAATACGTAACACGAACATGGCTGGGGTTGGACCACCCACCAACTTTGAGCAAAAAAATGCAATTAATAAAAAGGGCAATGGAAAGTCTTGAATCAGTTGGTTGATAAAACCGATAAAATATAATCTTCCATAATTTTTCATTGTGTAGATTGTGTGTCATGTGTACTAAATATTTTACCATAATATTACATCTGTAAAGCTACGGTTTTTGGACGTTTGAAATAAGAACTGCCTGCATTTACGTACACATCACAACAAACACTGACAAGGAAAAATGGTGATCGTTGTGGTTTCAGTTGACACTTTGACGACAGGCTAAAATCAAAATGAATGACAAGATTCGTACAATCCGGGCTATGACGCAGAGAGAAGGTAACCACTACCCAAACAAAGGATATGGCTATATATTAACATACCTACTAATTGGAACCTGGAAAGCATAAGTTATCTGAATAGGTATACGTATTAATATGTTTAGCTTATTTAAGACTAACGCTCGTTAATCCGTCCGCCCGATGAACAAACAATTTTAGTGAAAACGATGTGCTTAATGAGTAGCTACATGGTCTATGTAACATAAAATAGGTAGTGACAGCCAGCTTTTTTTTAGTCATTAACTAATTACTTTCAGGTGGAATGACATAATACACACAGTTTTAATCCTTGTAACGTCGGGACTAAACGTCAAATCTAATTATTGTTATACACGTGGTTCCAATGTTATCAAAAAAGTTGCAGCAGCAGCAGTTAAAATCTAACCCTTTTATATGCTGCTTCGCTGGAAAAGTTTCACTATTGATTTTTTGAGGACACATTCATCGTTCATCGTTTTGTTTAATATTCCATTATGGATGTACTCAGGGAAGAAATATTATACTAATTGCTATCTGTATTAATCGAACAAACAAAATTTAATTTGGCAAAGCGTTCTTCTATCGTATTTGTGAAATATTTTTATTGAAACTTTTCCCCCGTAATTGAAGCATACTTATTGAGTTTTAACAACAAATGAGAACAAAAGTAATACAAAAAGTGTATTTAAAGTAACGCTGAGAGAACAGAAGGGCTGTCATTATTATTATGATGATCAAAATTTGCGTGTGTGACCAATTTTATTAGTCGTGAATGTCATGATTGATGTTTGTGTGTAGCAATGAAAGCCTTTCCTTTCATCAATAATTAAAGCGGACAAAGTAGTAAAGCAAAAATTATATTCTCAAATTAATTTTCCTATAATACAGTGGTCAATTCAAGGTATTTTGAATATACAATGAAGAGAAAATTGAACAATTGTGTGGGTATACCTTATGGTCAGAAACATCACACAATACTATGCAGTATTTTGCTGTATATCCTTTTATCTTCCTCTTTTTTTTCACAAACTACCTCTCCCTGTCCTCTTATTGTTCACAAAATTGATTTTCGCCATTTTCAGAGAAATATTACAGTAAACTACTAAAAAAAATAATGCACTTCATTGTGAATAGTCACAGTAAAGAACAATAGTGAGCACTTTTCCATTTACACTTTTTGCAGAAATTTACTCAACTCCCTGTCTATAGATTGTAACGGTTATGTTGGCTGTCCATGTTCTCTATGTCATATACATAGACAACAGGCAGAGCCCGTGTACGATTATCGCTAATAGCCTACAGCAGTATACTCTTTTATAAATCGGCTATAAATAACTTAATCGGCTATCTCTCTTGCTTTTTTCATGTTTTCATGAGATACATAACTTGGAATAGTACAAGGGACACCGGGTACGGCAGCTCTTCAGCAGCGAGTCATGCATGCCTCCATTTTACTCTCATAACCGATTTTCAAGTTATCACGTTCCAGTTTTTGATCATGATCTTATAAAAGTCCCTGGAGGCTTCATAAACTTTTACAATGGCTCAGGATAATAGACATGGTCATTGAGAGCAATGACTTTAAAAAGGTGCCATCATAACCATGTTATGTAGGTATAGGTACCTTACATTATTTTTTACGTTTCGCCACTATGCTTATTATGACTT
The DNA here is from genome assembly GCA_027744595.1 of Paronellides praefectus. Lineage (NCBI taxonomy): Eukaryota > Metazoa > Arthropoda > Collembola > Entomobryomorpha > Paronellidae > Paronellides > Paronellides praefectus. The sequence goes on along the minus strand of JAITYZ010003082.1, from coordinate 9,008 downwards.
ATACAGATAGGTAATCTAAAAATGACTCTCTTATGGAATATGCCTTCCTTTTAAATTGGGTAAAATGTTACCAGTTTCACTCTGTCAAGTCATTATCATGATAATCATAATTCTTTGTTATTGTATTTGTATATTTCCGGATAAAACTAATATTAACTGCTAGTGTGACGGCGTCAACTGATGATAAAAATTGATAAGGAAGTCATCCGGAAACGGAAGAACGACCGGTAATGAAGACGAGTCTAGCCGCACAAATGATGATGAATGTATGCGTAAGTTCGATGATGGAATGTCTGACAAAGCGTGTTACACGTGCATAATTTAAATTTAGTCCACGTTTTTCATATCCCAAGTAGATGGTTAAGTTGATGATGGTTTATTTTACTTGTGCCAATTGTTGAAGCGATGTTTGTTTTTTGTCTGATTAAAGATCACATTATGCACTCATTGATCAACTTTATTTTTATGGCTTGTTAACTTCTAGTAATTGAATTAACTGTTTGTTATTTATATTCGATTCATGATTGGTGATTGTTCGTTCATTCTATATAACACGATTATAATGTTTGCACATCACAGGGTGTTGCAATTTAAAAAATAAAAGTGTTTTTCCATTCTAAAAATTGGAAATGTTTTCCAACAAAAGCACTAGAATGTATTATTATTTCTGTATTTGTTTTTTCACTCTTTTCAAAGATCAACAATAAAACATTAAGCAAGAGATAAACACTTTCAGTAAAGCATGAATTTTTAAACTTTCTTACCACTTTGAAAAAAAGATTTTGACTCACAGCAAAAAAAAATATTTGCAATCTGTTAAAGTTTAAGACAACTACGCAATTTCCCAAACCACCTGAGAAAATGTTTTAAAAATCAATGTTGCATGAAAAGCAAACTAATACTTTTTGTTGGGGGGCGAACAAACAAACAATTTTGAAATAAGAAAAGCTTCATTTAAAAAGCGAACCTTTCTTTGTGTAGAACCCACCTACGCATCCATTCCAATCACCAATGTGGTAACGTTATTGCTAAAATACATCAAACACCTATTTTCAATTCCATCCGTGTCATGAAGTTTTCCCCTGACTATTACTGTTTTTACTCTTACCCTTTCTCTGCAAGTAAAATCTCTCTTAAAGAAAGTTGGTAATTCTAGGAATTTTGAAGGAAAATACACAGCAATGTTCATTATATGTATATGTATTATAGATATATGTATATATGCATAAAATGTACACGTGTTTTATATCTAGATTGCTTGTTGTGATCAGACATGAAAAGTGAAGTGGACTGGTTGTCATTATATTTTTCTGTTGACAAAGTTGTTTGTGCGTGCGTCGTCGGTTTGATTGTAACAACCCAGCATTTCATCCTCTTTTCGTTGAATGTACAAAATACAGAGATGCTTCATTTCTTTTCCACTTTTGTAAGTTGACTTGAATAAAATTGAATGGGAAAGTATAAAGTTTATTTTACCGAGTATCTTTTGTGTTTATATTTACTATAATAAATGTTGATGTATTAAGCTGGTGTATATACAATAGGTAGTTATATAGTACTACATTGAAGGTTTCAAGTTGTCTGGTTCAATCAACGTTGATCCTTAAATCATCCAATGGAAGATTGAGACACGATTTTCTAATTTATTTATACATAATCCATATTTAAAACTATAAGAGAAGTAACGGCTTGACGGAACACACTGCAAAAAGAAGAATTAAAGTGACATCACTGACGGTTTGGAGAATCCAAAGGAGAGAAATCGCTCATAAAAACAAGCTCATAAAAATGCACTTCCTGGAAATTTGGGCTCAGTGTGTTGCACGTGGATTTTTGTGATTCTGTTGAAAAGCTTGTTTCGTTGTTCTTGCAAACCTTTCTTTTGATTCAGTTCAACATCAAAGATCCACTTTATGAAGTTGTGTTCTGTAAAAACTCGGATCATCCAATAAAACTAATTCAATTTGCCACCGCAATTTTCATTTGAAGCAGTCTCTGTGTATATCTCATTCGAGAGTTTCATTTAATTCCACATCTCCTTTTGTATTCTTTTTCTTGTAATAAAAGAGCAAACCCCACTTGCCTTTTGACAATCTAAATGCTTCCCATTACACATTAAACCTCTTTTATAGCTTTCAGCGCTCAAAGAATAATGGTTTTGTCTCAAATTAGACTTGTTGAAATGTGTGTACCATGGCTGATATCGTACAAAAATAATGATGTGTTTGCGAACACCAAACCTATTATATGGCTATGTGCACGTAAATACATACCTACTACCTACCTATGTTTAAGTATTATTCAAGAACAACGTTTGTATTTAAAAAGTGAGATTGCTAGTTTGCTAATATCCTCCATAAAAAACCGGAGATCGATATCATAGTTTTCAACATCAATTTCATACCACCAACGATAATACTTCCTGACTCTCTGCCTGGATATTTCATTTTTTCCAAGATATAACGTTTCGTGGGTACTCTTGATTGAATGAGTAGGATGCATGGATAGACTATGAAAAAGGGATTTTCTTAAAAGATCAGCCTTATTTTTCCTCTAGCGTTTGATGTGAAACCAATACCGATCCCAACTACAAATTTTAGTGACAGCACTTGTCACAAACAGTTATGCTTCAAGAGAATGTAAGGAGGAGGACATGTAAACATTCTAATGTGCGTCTTACTTGGGAGAAAGCAAGTCACAAAGTATTTACCAAAAGACTCTGACATGTTTGGCAAATATTGGTATTAAAAGTTGGATGTTGAATCATATTAAAAAAGAACGTGGAATCATCCATGTGGGTTAAAAGGGCTATAGGATTTACAATTTAAGGGATATTGTATTTACACACGGAAGGATGATGTACACTTTATTATATACCTTTAATCGAAAACTCAATCGCAGCCAATTGCGCAATGCAAAGTAAGAACAAATATGGCCTGAATACGTATTAATTTTGGCCCAGATGCCATCCAACAACCAATTAACCTGATTTCTTCACCTGTCTTTTGTTTGCTAGCATATGACATCATACACAAATGAATACTTATAACTTATAAGTTAAGGGTATGTACTTTACATGTATTTGCACAAAATACATGTTGGTGTGGTATTGTTTATATAGCACCATATTTGCTTGTTTGCTTTCAACACATTTTTTATGTGAGTTTGAGAACAAGACATTTTTTTCAACCCTTTCCCGTGTAAATCCATGACGCAACAACATATTGTTATACCTCTCTCTACTATCAACTTACTTTTATCTTTAGTATGCCCATTGTGTAAGATTTACAACATAAAAATGCTCACTTTCAAACTCATTTCTACCCACATTCAACAATTTCATACGCCTTCACCACACCGTACGAAACGGAGACGAGGAAGACATTAAAATAAAAGTTTTTGTTAATAATAACAACGCTACAAGAACGACACTAGAAAAAGTGAAAGACTTGCTATAGTACTTTCTTCTCGAAGCATATATTTTACTTTCTTTCATCGTCGTATTTATGTACACCAATACGCAACACTTGTTTTTAATGTCCATATGCAACCAGTTTCAGTTACAATGTATCTAGAAATACTTTCTTTTTTTCACCCTTTCAAAAAATCCCCGTGAAACTGATACATACCAATTCACAAAGTACCTCATAACGAGTCGCAGTACCTACAAAATATACACTAGTCATAATAAAAACACACAAGTTTTTTGGACTTTTTCCTATTTAATTGCGTTCTTTATTTTGGAGAAGGGATTCAAGATTCTCATAAAGAATCATATTTATTTTTCTCTTGCTTACCTGCACATACAAATAGAACCCGTACGTATGTATGTACCCTACAAAAGCACATAAAAAGAGGACTCGGGTATTCTGTTAATGCATCAGGTTCCCAAATCCCAGAGTAGCAACAACAACAACGAAAAGAGGAGCAAATAATAACTCATCTCTCCATAAAGAAAATGACGTAAGTGCGAGAAATAAAACACACGTGTGAACTGGGTGTGTTTCATTAAGACATTTCTCACACAGCTCTCTTTTTTTGTTGTTACAGCTGCTACACTTCTGACAAGGTTTATTCAACAGAATTGAAAAAAGGAAGACGCAGAAGTATACTAAATTACTAAACAAGAGCGTCATCTCTTCTTACATCTACGTTATTACCTCACCTCTTTCTAGAGATATAATACATATATGCTTACCTATTTGTCCATTATTTTTCGTAATAAATTATTGTAAAATATAAAATACATTTTTTATTATTACTACACACTATCTAGTTTGTAAATCTGTACAATTACACTTTGGATTACGGTAAGCATTTTTAAGGGTGAAGGTGAAAGTGTGTGGAATGTGAGGTCTGGAGAAAAGGAAAGGGGAAAAATAATCTGACAGGAGCATTCCACTCATATTTTCAGGACTGTGCGACTAGTTGCTAGACAGTCTGTTCAGTACATTACTCTTTTGGATTGCTTCATCATCATCGTCATCACCATTCATCATCATCATCATCATGTTTCTTTTCCACTGTTGTATAGTAGCATACACTCGATATATTTCTTTTCCTTTTTGAAGAGATCAAAGTGTAAGTACGTGTTTCCTTTTTCCTATATTTCCTTTCGTTTGATGTGCTGCTAGTAGTGTGTTTGTGCAACAGCAACTGCTAGTTGCTTTGTGTGAAACAAGTGAAAGGTGAATGTATCTTTTCAGATCCCGACCATGCAACGACTTTGTATGTTGTGTGTTCAAGATAAATTGAGCTACTTTCTTGTTAGGAATTTTCCTCCGGGTGGTAGCATATTTTCATTCGTTCCCTGCACCACTTCCCGACTTTTTGTCTCCCACCAAAACGAGAGAAAGTTTACTAAAAGCAGTGCGGCGACGGCAAGCAACACAAACAAACTGACCAACCAAACAGATCACTTCAACAATGTTTTCTCATTCCCAGGCATCTTTTCACTTTCCTGGAAAATGGGTTACATATTACATGGCATACATACATATATATGTCTCATGTCGCGCCGTCTTAAATTACATCTAATGACCAAAGTTTTTTACGCAAGCAATATAAGTATAAAAAGAAAGTAAACTGGTTTCGCAGCTGCATTGTTTTGTCAATGGAATTCCCTGGAGGGAATATATATTGAGAATTGCATAGCCATCCTAAATGTTCCGATTTACTTTTGTAAAAATTTGTCATAAAAAACAATGCATAAGCGTATTGTGATGTGAACATTGAGCAAAACCACGAAAGCAAAATTTTCTGGTTGGGGACAACTAATAAATATTCATAACCTTTATCTAAACAAGTCTTTATTTAGCCGTAATAGTAGTATAGTTAAGTACAGTGAAAATTTAAAGTCACATTAAAAACAATTAAGGGAGCAGCTCATTTCAATAAACAATTGTGTTAGTACGAGATCAGAAAGGATGTCAGGGGCAGGGGCAATGCGAGCTAGTCGTCAGGAAATGAAGATTTTTGCTCGTTATCTTTTTACAAAACTCCAGCTAAAAGCATGCACGCTCTATTAAGGAGTGTAATTCCCCAAGAAAGTGAAATCTGGAGCTCAAGTCTTCTTTTTCCCATTGCTACCCTGCAAAGATGATATCTCTCTTTCCTTCTGTAAACATCCACGCGTGTGAGGATCTATATAACTCACGATTTTAAGGACTTTAAATTCAATCTTACTAACAACATTTCCCCCAAAATACCCTTTTCCACCAAGTAGACTCTGTTTCTCTCCATATAATAAAGAAAAGCATGACACTTTATCTTTCCTCTTCCTGTTATTTTTGTTCGACGTCGACAGTTTTAGCTTAGAATCTTTGTAACATTTATATGATCATTGCACTGCTATAGATCTCAGCAACCAGATACACGGAACCTAAATACGTTAAAGTTCTACTGTGCAGTGGAAGAACTTATAACTGCTGTTGAAGTATAACATTTTGTCTGCATATTAAGAATACTCAGAATTTTTTTGTTTGACTTTAATGTGAAGAGTTGTTCTCAAGAGGAAAAAATGCTTGAAAAGCTCTTGAGTGAAAACGTGGCCTGTTTGAGTTGAGACGAGGACAGTTTTTAGTTATGCAAAATATATACTTCCTTTTCTTGGAGACAATAGGCTTTCTTGAACATGTGCAAAATTAATATTTATTGTATGAAAAAGTCTAGGATTGTTGTTTGTGTTTGTCGTATCATTGGCCAACTTTACCATCCCCGTTGTCTTTTCAAGTAATTATTATTGTTACAACTTGTCGTATTAATTTTTTTAGCTTGGTAAAACTTTTATACTGAATTTAATATGTATAATAGGTATGAATACTTGAGAACCCTTAAAAGTTTGCTAATTTTGCTGTTTCGTTGGTCGGTAATTACTTTTGGTCGTTTCTTACTGAAGGACAGCAATACTACCCCAGAGTGGTGAATTTATAATGAGATGTCAAAGGTGTGATGGTATTTTTTTACATGAATAGTGATGATGATGATGACGATGACGTGGAAAGACTAGAAACAAACTCGTACAACTTTGTATGTGTTTAACTACTTGTCAGGAAACTTTAAATTTGAAATTTTTCTTTGCTCGGGGTCAATGAAACCATCAACATATAAGCCATGCAAACTCAACACACGTACAATATTATTACAGCGAGAAAATGAATACAAAAATTTGATGACTCTTGAAAGCAATAAAAGGTCACGTTGGAAGGTTATTTAGTACATGACAAGTTGTACAGATTACAGGTTAAGGAAGACGTCACACCATTCATACTCGAGGTGATAACTCGCAGTAAAAATGGTATGAACAATATGGAGTGTGCTTGCAAACTAATGCTGCAAAGAAAAAGTGCGGGGATAAGATAAAATGTACATGCAAGCTACTATTTCGATTTTGAGAATTTGAGATAAAGAATAATTTGAACCAGTAAACCCCTCAATTTTTGTCTTAATTTCCATATGAAATGGTTTACCGAAAGTAAAGAAACAGGCCGGTGAACACATGTACGACTTGCCAGAAAGGTGGTCATTCTTATGACACAATTTTCTCCTTGCCACGCACAGCATAATAAAGTAAATGTTTGATTCGTACGTGGTTCGTCTTCTTACATTTTCTTTGTTGTGCTTTCCCCCTTTACTTTACTTGGTTCATTCATTACAATTTACTATATCTATATTTATGTGTCTCATACCACGCAACCACCATCAGAAAATAAATGTCCCAAAGGATTAGAGAATTTAAGGTGGTTTCATGAAAGGAATGCTTAAAACATGTACTCTGGTATTTCATCTTGTCCTCTTCCCATTTCCTACCCTGTAGTATCGCTACTTGTTTAGAGATCAAGCCGTGTAGGAGGAAAGAAAGGCATGTTTACAATAATAGGAAATTGTTTGTTCCATACATAAAAGCGCTAAAAAGACAAGAGAAATTTCCTTGCTACTATGTACATAACCACCAAAAATAAATAAAGGATGTGACCAAGTAAGAAAAAGCTAAACACGTACGTATACACGCTCCTCTTTCTCAGTTGTTTCAAGAACAGTTTATTTTCTTGTTCCCTCTTTTGTTCTTGTTGTTTATACGGGCTGGCTCAAATTAAAGAAGATGCAACCCAACTACAAACACTATAGACACACAACAACGCCGAAAAGAAAGGAGCGAACCATTTTATTCGGGTACCCGCAAGGATTCCAGTATTTATGGTGACAATAACGGGCTGTTGGTTATTACAGTGGGTACACGGCGTGGCTCATCTCAGAGGAGAAAGCAAAGTGATTCCAACAATAACAAAACCATATAATGTGGTGTGTGTGTGTGTGTGTTTGTGAGTAAACCTGCAAATGAGTTCTCAGTCTGTTTAATGGGAGAAACGCCAAAATGGAGTATAAATGATGTTGCTTTTGGTGTTTTTACTGCAAGAAACCCACACCAAGTAATTTAGGATAAGTATGGACCTTTGTTCTATCCTACTTGAGTGGTACGCTATGTGGTGGCTTTTAAGAAGATAAAATAGTCAATTATTTTCATTCTCTTTTTCGGGTCTTGGTGTGGCGTCATTAGTGTATGGTACGCTATGCTATTTTTAAATGTGCACTAAAGAGAGCCTTGTAAACATGAGATCCATAAAATTGGTACGTACGAATCTTAAAAACCTAGTAGCTATTATTATGCTACAATTAGGAAGAAAGGGCAAACCCCAGAACTTTTTAAGTAGGAGTGCATTCACATGTATACCACACAGCAAAAAAAAGTTTTAAGGAAGGTAAATGACAATACCACTGCAGCAGCACAAGAATTTTGCCTACAGATACTTACGATGATCTCAGTCAACTTTAGTCAACTTTGTTAATGGATAAGAAAACACTGAGCATGTTTGTCTCTCTCGAAAAGTTGTTAAGCCCTGAGGCTGTAGCACACTTTTTTGGTTTGGAACTTTTTCCTTCCTATGGCTATGTTGGTGAAAGCAAACATAAAACTAGATTTTCCGGTTTGGTGAAAGTTTACGCTTATCTTTCCTTTCATTCATAACAAGATACACTTTATCCCCTTTTTATTGTTGTTTGTAATGGGTAAACACTAGTATACTTTTCAGCGGATGACGAAGGCGAAGAATTATTAATTCACTTACAGAAGAAGGGTCAAATTACTGTGTGGACATTTTAAGCCCCAAGGTTATTAAAGTAGAGCAGTAACTCTTTCTGAGAGTGGGTGCTAAACACATTTAACACACATACATACGTTTGACACTGACAGGTATACATATATCTATAAAAAACCATTCATGACAAAGTCAGCTATAAAATCACCAGATATTTTAGTAAATAGATAAAGACGTACGTATGTAGAATCTACATTGTAGATGCATGTATAATATGAGTATATGCACGGAAATGGTATTAATAAAACGCTACTAGCTCAAGGCTTGTTGTAAACTTTGACTAATGATAATCCTTCACACTTCATAATATAATTTTGCTGTGGAAAGATAAATGTATTCTTGATCAAATTCTTG